>JAUZSX010094391.1:0-18575 GCA_034780655.1 Idiosepius hallami
TATCGGGAGTTTTTCGGAAAAACCGACGGGATCGGTAGGGGTAGCAAAATCTACCGCCGGTAGTACCGATCTCCCGATCTCCCGAATGTCAATCGGTAGTCCCAGCTCTGCTAGTTAGCCACAATATATTTTTTTTCTAATTCTTTTTTTCTGATAAAATTTTTCTCTCTATTTTTATCTATCTATCTATCGATCAATCGATCGATCGATTGATAGATAGATAGATATTTAAAGCCAAAAACACTATTCTATTGTCCGTCTGTCTGATCCAACCGCATGTTTCTCTTTCAAATGCTCAGAAATCTTTAATTGATTTTATTTCTTCTCCTATGGGATCAACAAACTGACTGTCAATATCTTTCTAATTACTCATAATTGTCATAAATTTTTTCACATGCCTTTTCAGCTCTGGCCTAGCCCCATACTTCTTCCTGAAAAACAGCCTCAGGAAAATCAGATTTCAGTTAACAGAGGAGCTGAAAGAGACACTGGCAAATTACCTACTACCAAAAAAGGAATTCGAGGAGGCCTTCCAGGATTGGAAAAGATGCATGAAGAAGTGTATAGATGAGGGAGGCCCTTATTTTGATGAGGGTAAAATTTTGTAAGCTTATAAAAAATAAATACTATATCTTCTGACATTTTCTCATGACTTATTGAACATACCTCATACATATAGTGAGGATAAGCTGAATTTTTTATATTTTATTATTTAATGCACTTGAAAATAGAGAATGAAAACAAGTTAATATCAATATAAAGCTTTTATCAAGGAGAGTATAATGTTGTCAGGAAAGTCAACATTATTACTATAAAAAAAATTTTACAAAGAAAAATATGAGTGGGATTGAAACCTTCATAATGCACATAGAAAATTACAGAAACTCAATGCCTTTATCTATTGCACCATGGCAATAATAACTCAAAATACATTTCCAAGGCTTAACCAGTCATGGTTAACAGAACAAGAACAAAATACTCTTTTGTATTAAATAGGTATTAAGTTTGAGATTTTTTGAAGACTCCTAACAAGATTCTAAAGTCTGACTAAAAGGCCAAAGAGTTCAACAGCCGAAACATTGTGAAGATAATGACAATAAAGATGAAGACAACAGTTTAAAAAATAAATAAACAGATATTTTAAAATTGGAATTTCACATTGCAAAATGGAACTGAATTTTAAGAATTGACATACAAAAAAAAGAATTATCAATTTACATTAGAGCAGAGAAAACTTTTTTTTTTTTAAAGAAAATGAAGTCAAGTTCACTTTGAAGTGGAAACTCGATTGAATTCTGATCCACCAGAGTTACACAACTCACATGACTTGGGTGAAGACTTGCATCTTCTTCACTATTTCTCTATTTCAACTCAAATTTCAAGTATGTGAATCTGAATTAGAAATATCAAGTTATGGTTCTTGACATTCATGACAGGTATTTGAGAATAGCTTTAACAATTTCAAAATCTATCTTATTGATTTATTAATGGGAAAATACTGTCTAAACAAGCATAAGACGTACATAGACAATAGAGATTGACATGTTCTGATGTTGGAATCTATTGGAAAGAATAGCTGTCTATGGAAATCAAAGATTGGTTTGAAAGGAGCAAATTTCACAAGGTTTTGCTGATTTTACTGAATAAAAGAAAAAAAAATTCTGGCAAAAAGTTGTTATTTTTATTTAAAAAAAGAAATGAATAAAAAATGGTGCAAATTGAAATTGGAATAAAAAGGACGAGACCTAAAAAATATTTGTAATTGGAAACATGAATATCAAAATAATTTATATTGATGTTTGAGTATCAAGATGCATGTAGTTTCAGTCTTACAAACTGATTTCCACTAAATAGATTTTTTAGTGGAAATCAGTTTGTAAGACTGAAACATATCTTGATACTTGAACATCAATATAAATTATTTTGATTATCATGTTTTCAATTACAAATATTTTTTTAGATCTCCTCCTTTTATTTTAAATAGATTTTCTCTTTTTAGCTGGTTTCATTTCTTTCATGAAACCACTGCGCCAGTGTGCCAATACTTTCTTTTTTTGTGACTTAACTCCTAGTCATTAGCTTTAATTTAAGTTTATTATTCACTAATTCATTTAAGATTTTATGAAACCATGTTTAACAATGATGTAATTCTCTTGAAAACAATAATTCCATTCAGATAGAACCTGCTTCAATTCTTAAATGATTTCTCAATTGAGTTATGAAAGCAGATTTTTAGGGGTAAGATTCTCTTAACTTAAATTACTGAAATTTCAAATTCAGCCAACTTTTGTTCATTAGGTCTAATCCCATATTGGCTCAGTCATTCAAGTAATAATCCCTCATTTAAAAAAAAAAGCTATTTTTTCCTCTCACATTAGCACAAAATAATATATTGGTGAGCAGCACAAAATAAGATAAAGCTTTAGTGAGTCTATGGAAGAAAAAAGAAGTTGTAGAGAGGGTTTATGGCCGAGTAACATAGGATTGACATGATAAAATTACTAAAAAGCAAAGAGCTATATTATTAACATTACTTTATTTCATGATTCTAATATTTCTGAAACTAAATTTGTAATTTGAAAATAATAATACAGATGAGTAGTTTGTTTCAAGCTTATGTATTTGATATGAAAATGTTTAAAACTGAGAGAAAAAAGTAAAAAAAAATTCCATGATGATTACAAAAGTTTTATATTAATACAAAATTATATTCTTTGTAATGGATTTGTTTCAAGGAAGATTTACCATTTATTTATCTGATGTTCAGATAATAAAATTACAGTTGAAAATGGTTCTTTGGAATCCTAGACTTAAGGCTTGATAATCTGTATATCTTTTATACGGACACTAGTCCTCATCTTTAGATAAGTTAAATTTACAATGTTTTGGATTATTAATTCTCTGGCCTTCTTCAGATAATTTCACCCAGGGAAGAAAGTATTTAACCTGATGAAACATGAGAACTATAGTATACATAATAAATATACAAATTAAACAAAATTGTTACAAATTTTCATAACAAAACATTATACCATCAAACTATCAACAATTTATAGCTCCCCTCCACATACAAAAAAAAATTAAGTATGAACAATATATTTGTCTTTTAACTGGACATAGGTTGAATCACTGATGTAAGCATCCATTTGTTTTTGTCTTTTTTGTTTTGTTTTGTTTTTTGGTTGAGTCAATAAAGAGTTTTTTTTTCTTTTTACAAAATAAATATATAAAAGAAGCAAAAGAAAATAATATTTTAAATGGTTACCTTCATTTTCTTCAAATAGCAAAAAAACTTGACGTCCTTAAGATTTTTCCTTTTCTCTCCCCAAGTAAAAAAATAAATCTATCCATAAAATTAAAGGATAATGGGGGTTGGTTTTATTGAGTGACCCATTTGAAAATATGAAAGAAAATATTAGAACTTCCTTTTTTTTTCACAGTTTTTCATTGCACAAAGTGGCAGTTAGGCCCTAAAAATACATCAAAATCCTCCTCTTAAAGAACATCACCAATTTAATTGTAACAATTGTGGAAAATTAGATCCAGCTGGATTGAGTGAAATATTAAAAATCTTTTTTTAAATAGTTTTTCACAGCATGGGGTAGGGGGTGGACCCGAAAAATATGTCATAACCCTCTCTAAAAACACAACAGACATATAGAAAAACAGTTGAGTGTACAAATTTACATTCATAAGTATATTAATATCAATGCCTTTATATGCTGTTTCAGGAGTCTTGGACTGAAAATCCGATACACAAAATTTGATGTCATACAATTTCACAATAAATATGGTTATGTGGGTCTATTTGCAAAACTTTAGTAATTATTACATATTTTCCATTAACAAAATTTCCTAGTTTTTTCACAAAGTTGGGGAGACCCCGTTATTTCTCCTAGCAAAAGAGTACGAAATAATGTCAAGTGTGTGGTAGCACATCTTTGTAAATTTGCTACACATGAAAAAAAAAACATGATCAAATTCAGTTAAGAAAATGTGTATGTATATGTATGTAGATACTACACACATATATACAAAATATTTTCAGATTTATTTTCAAATAGAGAAGAGATTAATTTGCAAATTCTTTGAATTATAACATGGTAATCAAATACTTAAAAAACTAAATCCTTGCAAACGAATTTCTCTGTTTAGACTTTAGTTACAAAGACTTTTCTAAGCATTCTTTTGATAATGTGGTCGAGTATGCAAGATTTTGGTTGATGTTTTCCTCCCCTTCAGGTATTACTAATCTATCTCAAAGTCTTCATGCTATGGCAAGGCAAACTCTCTATACAATTCTCAACAGGAGATTGTTCCAATTTCACAAGCTACAACCAAAGATTAGTATTTATCCATCTTAAGCATTCTGAGTGACTCCTGCCAGGATTAAACCTATGTATATCTTCCAAATACTTGTTGCTCAAATAACCAATGGTAATATCAAAAGAGTCAAGCGATTAGTAGAGTTTTCGAACCGGGCTACAATGGAAATCTAAAGATTTCATCTTATGACAAAATGCCAAAAATAAAACAATGATCAATTCTTCATTTCTATAATAGAACACTTGAGATAGCAAGTTGCAGTTATATAGGGGTTAAATCAAAGGATACATAAGCAGATACGTTAAAATCTGATTTTGAAAACTTACAGGTCTACTTGATGAAAGCTGACTATGAAATAGATTTATATATTTTATTACTTTATATTAATTGTATACTCTGGCCTCCCTATGTGTTTCTTTCAGCCAATCATTGATTTAAGACTAAAATCCAAGTTAAACTAATATGGAAGATTAAACATGCTAACAGCTATTTAATGGCAAAGTATTCACAAAAGAAATGTTATGGTGATCCCTATTTCTATTGTAATCTATTCAAATGAGTAAACATGCAAAACAAAAAGACTTGATTGACTTTTCCAAAGAGCAATAATTTAACTAAATCATGAAAGAAAGAAAGAAAAAGAACATTAATTTAGTTTCAATAGATTGGATAAGAGAAAAAATCTTTCTGAATTCTAGGAGGACAAATGATTATGAGAAAGTAATGCTGCAGTCAGAAGGAAATGCCCAATTTTCCTTTGTTTGGAGCAGAAGAAAAATTCAAAGTAATCAACAGTAATGAATCCGAAAGGTGATTTCAATAAAAAACAAAAGAAAAACTGAAACTGAGAACCAATATGAAAGAAAACAAAAGTGGCAAAGAAAAAAAAGACTGTCTGCAAATAAAAAAAATAAATACATGGGTTCTTATTAATTAAACATGAAGAAACAATAATATATATATATATATATATATATATATATAGTGTAGACACGGAGTCAACGAGAGTCAACAACTGCCAGTTTCTTGCTTGTGCATTCGTCAGGTCGACCGTGTCTACACTTAACTAATATACATGCTCTAACGCTGATATTGAGCACTCTAACTATAATTTTAAGCAACCTCATTACTTAGAATAGTAATAATAATAATAATATGAAATTATTAAAATTATCAAAATTATTAAAAATTAAAAACAGCAATAATATGAATAATATCATATAATTATATAAAAGCCAACACTAATTGTTTTGGTTAGTTAAAACCATTGTCAAGGCTGATATTTTTGTGGATAGGATAAAAAAAAACTATAGTTGTTAAAGAAGAAATAAATAAGAAAAGCGTTTCTGAAAATATTCAATTGCTAGTTGAAACATAATGTGAAAATACCATGTAATAATGTTCTATACACGTGCTGTATAAATGCTAAATGTATATGTAAACTATTTTCAAAAAAAAAAAATAATAATAATAAAGAAAATAGAAAGAAAAGAAAAGGAAAATTTAAGTAAAATCAATTTTAATAGGGTATGTTGTAATTCTTTAGAATATATAAATTATTGTTTTTTCATGTTTGTATATATTCTGCTGTCCACATAAATATACATCCTACTGTAGAACCTGATGTTCTACCTCCTCATCATGTCAATTCAATTTCTTATAAATTTAATTTTATTGAGGCAACAATTATATAAGTAGGAAAATGCAACAATTATATAAGTAGGAAAATGCAACATTTGGACTAGAAAATTGAGCAAACACTCCATCTAAAAAATGGAACATCTCAATAGACACAAAAAAGTTTAATACACCCAGATCCCCAATATGAGACCACCTATTAAAAAGCAACAGTTGTAGGGCAGGTTTGTGTGTTGATCAATTCACTGTGTTACACTCCAACACTTATCTAAAAGCAATATACATCTGTTTAGATTATGTAGTTAAAGTGCCCAATATATATATATATATTATATTTACTTGGTGAGCACCAACCCAAGTTTGGCATAAGGCCATTTTTACATGCTCTTACCCATGCTTTTTACATTCGGTGTTACCCTTCACCTAGATGAGATACTCTCCCGAGTAAAGGAGCCACACCTGCCTGAGGCAGCTAAAGTGAATACAATAGTTTTTGAACTCTCGTAATACGATTCCAGAGCCTGATTTGAACTCTCGTAATACGATTCCAGAGCCTGAGCTTTTACTAATGCTCCACCATCATGCCCAATATATATACGATAGCGCATGTATAGTTGATAAGTATATTATTTATTATTTTTATTTATGGCTTCTGCACTTAGCCAGTGAGATTTACGAGACGCTGCCACCCTCTTCTGTCAAGATCAGTATCTTCACAGATTAAATGTCCTTTGTTGACTGGAAGTTTCTTGGCAGTGCAATCATTAAACAAAAAGCTTACCACATAATTTACATTTATTTATTTACTGAGAGTGAGACTGGATGTGGTTAGAGTTTCATGATGAGACTGCTACTCTAAGTGGTCTCATAGAAAAGTGCAATTTTTCAAAATTCTCTTAAAAATCGGATTTTTACTTGATTAAAAAAATTTTTTTTTAGTTACAATTTGGAAATTTTTTTGTTGTTTTTTTATCTAACAATCTCTTTTTTTTTCTTGGACCTTAAATTATTTTTTCTTTGATCACACCAATAAATTAAAATTATTTTAAAAAAATGAAAAATTGGCATACACATTACAACCTTTTACTAGATTTGATAAAAATAGACTGAAAATAAATATATTTAATCCATTTATTGTTTTTACTTTTAGCCTAAACAGTTAATTAGTTTTAAAGTTTTTTTTTTAATTGTTCTCATGCTTAAATTTTAGATAGAAGTTTAAATATTTTGTTCAAAAATTTGTTTTGGTCTGGGAAGCTAATTTTTCCATTAAGCAGATGTTTTAACATTTTAATTTCTTTTTTCTGTCTAGTGGTTTTTAGTCATCTTATTTATTTGGAGAGTGTAGAGGTGTGTTCTTATATTTTAATTGTTAAACAAATTTTTGTGCATGTGACATCTATGTTTTCATAGTCCACCTGTTAGCTCTTTCTATATATTTTTTAAATGGAAACTGCCTTCAAACAAATGTTGAATATCAGGTCACTGTAAAAATCAACAACACAGAAAAAATGTAAAGAAACAGATGCCCATTGTTTACTAATCCAAGCAAATAAGATTTTTAAAAAATGTCCAAAAGCAATCACAAGGAGAATTATAATGTGAAAAACGTATATATTCAACAAAGAATGGATGGCATCAAAATAGACTCCACAATTATCTAGTTTGTATATACAATACAAAGATTATTTATAGAAATTATTTGAATGTCATATCTAAGAAATTAATGATATTCATTTTTTTTTTTTTTTAATATTGGCAAGTTATTTTTCCTTTCCAAAAACAAAAATAGGAAAGGTTTCTCATTATTGTGAATGTTATCATCATATCATTTGTGAAATTTATTTTTAAAATGTAATTTTACTATTGAACTCTTTTATCCATTTTATTCTTTTTTTTCAAATCATTTTTTCTCAAACAGAAGCTATGTTTAATTGTCTGAAGTAAATGAGAAAATTTAAATTTGTGTCAGTGTTTGTATGTGGAGAAGATGTAGAAAAAAAGAAAAAGCATTCCATTTTAAAATAATGCTTCCTTATATTTTTCGGGGGGGGGGGGGAGAGTAAAATTCGGGCGGAAATGTAATAGGCTATAATCAAATAGCTTTATTGAAATTCTTTTCTTTCTTATAATGGAATGCACAGAATGGACAAGCAAATAACATCAAGAATTGACCTAAAAATAATATTATTCAAATATTAATGCAATCCAGAAAGGCTTTATAAACTTGCTACGTTATTAAGATAAAGTCTAACGAGTTGATGCAAAATTAAAATGGAACAAACAGTTTTATAATAAAATCTAATCATTTAATATTTTCTTTCATGTTAACACAAAAATATTTCTATATTATCACTTGAAATGTCACAAAAATATTTCCTTCATAAAATTGGAATATCAGACTTAGTTCTATCGTCAAACCTGGAATATAACAGACTTATTTTTATCATGAAACCTGGAAAATCACAGACTTAGTTCTATCATGACACTTGGATTATCACAGACTAATTTCCTTAATAAAACTTTGAATGTCACAATAGTTTCAAAACTGTAATTCTTGCTTTTCTAATTGAAAATTTTTGTTAATTTTTCTAAGAAGGATTAACGAAAATTTTATTTTTTAGGTGCTATTGCTAGAATCTATTTTGCTTTTTCTTGTTGTTTTTGATTGGTTATTAATATTGTTTTTGACTAATCATAATTATAACATTGATAAAATAAAAACTAATAATATCTATACTAGAAATTAATGTTAGTAATGTTGAATTTCTATCCCATAATAATTTGACCAAATAAAAGGTTTTTGTGGAAGAATGTAAGATCATGTCTCATGAAAGCTTTTAATTTGAATTTTTCATCACAGATAACTATTTAGATTTATTTGCTTTTAATAGGAGTTGCCCACTTTTTTTTTTTACAATGAGATAACTTGGTCTGTGATGAGAATTTTGATTAAACTTCCTTTTAATTGATTTCCTAATTTTAAGCTCAAGGTTTTGCTGCTTGTCTTTGTAGACAATTCATTTTAGTGCAATTGAAATGCATTCTCTTGGTTGAAATAATCTTTAGTAATGGGGATGATGATTATCTTTCAGGTCATCATGAGCGCATAACTTGCAATATTTGGTTGTTAAATGGCATCTCACTCTCTCTCATATATATATATGTATGTATGTAAGTGTGTGTATAAACTCTCTCTTTTTATCCACATAAGCATTTCTATATAAGAATCTGTTAATACTTGAGAATGAATGCAAACTATGTAATAAAATCCACTAGAAGAAACCAAAATTGTTAGTTATTGCCAGATTTCTGTACTGGAAGGACATAACTCTATTCATGTGATATTGAACTATTATTATCATCAATGGTATTATTGTTACATCAAATATTTTTTCTGAAATTACTGCTAAAATTTTTTATTAGATTTATTACTATTTGGACTAATTTCTTCTCTTTTTATTGTACAAAAATTTTTTTACATTTTATAGTATCCTAAAATAAGGACCATTTGTTTTTACAATAAAGATGTCATACCGGGTACATGCACTTTATTCATACTCTTTTCCTCCACAAAAAAACAAAAATAAAGAAAATTTTTGGATAATTAAACTAAAAACATATATATTCAGGGTTGAATGGAGTTATAAGATACTTAGTGCAAAAATCATATTTTCACAAAAATTAGAATAGTAAGAAACTGTAATTTTTTGGGAAAAAAAATCAACATGTAATCAATGATTTGTCGACATAGTTGTTTATAAACATAGAAACATATATTCAATTAAAAAATAATTTTGTTAAAATATGTGTCCATTAAAGAGATGAGGACTTTAGCTCAAAATATAATGCACTATAAAATTCATCTTTTTAAATAATACTTCTTATCCAAAAAGTGGTATTTCTGTTATTTCCTTTCATTCTTGTATTTGTTCTCTACTTTCTCTATTTTTTCCTATCCTTATTTCATATTACTTGGCCATAGAGGTTTATATATATACATGCACACACACACTCATTTTATCCACATAAGCATTTCTATATGAGAATCTGTTAATATTTTGTATTGGTTGTAAATCTATGTCAAAAAGTATCATAAAACTGACAGTAAATCATTTCAATGATGAGAGAATTTATCCAAGAAATTTGATTAGGACAATTCATGAAAGCATTGTATTAGAATTGCCATTCCTTCTTTTCAACCATTCTTAGTAAAACATTAATGATCAGATTTAGTCAATATATCAGCAAGTTTGTCTTATAAAAATGTTTTTTCTATTCTGGATATTTTCAAAATAGGATTAAACTTAATTTTCTCTTAATCTTCACAGAAAATTTGGATTTTCCCAAATCTTCTTATTTCAGTATTTGAGGGAAAGACTTTAATCTTTATTGGATATTTTAGTTCTTAATAAGAATTTTACCTGAAGTAAAAAAGAACTGTTTAAAAGAACTAATTAAAATTGTTTAAGAATTTTCAAAGAACTCCTCTTCACTAACCTTTGCAAGAATTTATAATTTGTAATTTATGAATAAAGAAATTGAGACACTCAATAGAAAGGAATGAAGTATAATAAAAATGTGAAGTACAAAGAAAAAATAATAACCATCTTTAATTAGTAAATATTTTTGATTTATTTGATTTAAACTGGCTATTCAGATAATAATTGTTATTCTGAAGATTAGTTCTTATGTAAAGCAAAAAAATTATTTGTCTATCAGAAAAAAAGGTGCAGTTGTTTGAGTTTCTAACTTCATTATTGCTTTTCTTAAATAAAAGAAATAATAAAAAGAAAGATTAAAAATATTTTGTTCTTTTTTCTTTTCTTTCTTTCAAGTGGACACATAGTGATAATAAAGCAATAGAATAAGATAAAGCAGAATATAAATATTTTATTTTCCGAATATTTATTCTATTTCTGTAACAAAAAAGTTATATTAAATATATTTGTATATTATTATAAATATTGAATTGATTTATAATCAATCTTCTTCCAAGTAGCAAAACACACAAGGAGTTTTTGATAACTTCTATTGAGTTCAAGATTTTAAATTCTAATAAATCAGTCATTCTAAAAAGTTGCATCAAAATATATATTGAAAATGCTTCCATCTTGGGAATCATAAAATCAGATAAGTACATTAATCATTTTAAATTGAAATCACCCCTCTACAAACAACTGGTTGAATGATTGATATATATGAATAGATGTTTTTTTTTACACATTTTCAGAAAGTCAACAGACAAAAGGACATAATATGACAAATAAAAAAGGATTTAAGTAAGCATTCAAAAAAACTTTATTGATTTTTTATAAGGATATCTAAATAGTTATAATGAATAGATTGGACCAAAAGTTAAAAGTTATGAACTCATGAAAATTTTTTTTTGTTTTTCCTGTTTTAAATAAAGACATTTAGTTGTATGCATCTACTTGGTTAAGCACAAATCCATGTTAGGCACAAGACCAGTTTTACCTGCTAATCATATACCTGGGATTTTTTTTAATCAGTGTAACTTTTCACCTAGATGAGTTACTCTTGACGTGTCTCATCTATCCGGGATTTTGGAATCAGTGTCATCCTTACACTTAGATGAGTACTTTCCCAAGTTAATGAGCCTCCTCTTTCAGAGGCAGTTGAAAGTAAACATAATGGCTTTGACTGGGATTTGAACTCATGTAATATGTTTCCAGAGTCCAACCTTTTACCGTATTTTGTATTTTGTAGTATATTGTTATATACTGCCAAACATTTTGTAGTTTTACAATTACAGTACAGTATACAACAAAATGTCAAAATTAAAAATATCTAATGGGTCAGTAACTTATAATTGCCCCTGTAATTCATCTTTCCTTTTTACTTAACTGTGTATTCAAGTCAATTGATGAAAAATGAATAAGTGCAAAGTTTGTATTCTTTGTTTTTTTTAAAAAAGATTTTCTAATTTGAACTGGGCAGAGAGAATGGAGCAGGGGTAAAAACTTTGATACACAAGTTCAAATCCAAGTCAAAAGCATCTCAATCACTTGCCACTGCCTCGAGCAGATGAGGCTCGTTAACTCAAGAGAGTAAAGATAACACTGATTCCATAAACCTGGGTGGATAATACCTGTTAACTCAATCGGAGTAACTCATTTAGGTGGAGGGCAACACTGATTACAAAAGCCTGTGGATATAATTATCATGTAAAACTGGAGTTGTGTCTAACTTTGGTTTGTGCTTGACCGAGTGGCCATATCCTATCTAAACTAAAATAATAATATCGATAATATTAATGATAAAATGATGATCATCACCTTAGTCATCATCATCTAAATGCTAGAGTAAAACCATTTTTAAAATAATGAGCTAGATTTTTCGTTCTGTTAAAATCAGTTTTTAAAAACTTACTTTTGTTTCCCGCACATTTTATTTTTCTGGGAATAATTACTCAGATATATAGTGACTAGTACCAAATAAAACACAACACTTCAAAGTAATTTTAAAGAGGTCATAGAAATCAGGTGAATTTCCAAATTAATGGGAATTGGGTAGAGATGCAAATGGATGCTTCCGGAGAGACAAGAAATTTGTGAAAGGCTCAAAACAATTATCATGAAAGGTCAAAAAGAGAAACTACTGTTTTAAAAGAAATTGGTCAGGCTGATTTGAATGCTTCCACAAAAATGAAAATTCCAATTCAATATCATTTGACCTTGCATGTTTCATAACAAAATTAAATGACCAAAAAACTAATTAATTACTCAATCAAAAATCTTAATCAGTAAATGCAATCAAATCAGTAAATCTACTTAGTTTGCTTTCTTTTTATTAATTAACTATTTTTAGAGAGTTCTGTAAGCTGAAATATCAGCACATGTTCATTTAAACACTTGGTTCAAAATTCAAAAAGTCTCCTGAAATCATTTATGCAGAAGTAAAAAAAAAAAAAAAAAAGCACAGTTAGAGATTTATTTTGGATTCAAAATTGACCCAAATAAAACTTTCAGTGGATTCACCAAAATGTTACTTTCAATATTTAGATAATTAAATACAGTGTGTCCAAAAAGTTAGAGTGAACTATGTTTAAAGAAATTTAAAAAACAAACTATTAAAAATTTAGACAGTGTAATTTTACCAATTAAAAGGTTTTATTTATTTACAGTATCACAGCTTAAAGAGAATGCTGGAAATGTCCTCCATTGACTTTAAGACATTTTCTACTGCGCAGCATCTTTTCAGACGTTCTATATTTACAAATGAATTAATGAAATAAAATAGTAGGTAATTAAATATTTTTAAATGTAGATAAAGAATCTAAAATCTGTAAAAGTAACAGAAACGTTTAATAAAACATAGTGAATCAATTGTTAAACTAATAAAATTACCTCTAGAAAAGTAAATAAAAATATGTAATCATTCCAATGTAAGTTGCCAAGAAAACCCTTTTTTTAAATCCAAATTATATTTAAATGATAAAAAAATTTCAAAATTGACATCAAAGTGGCTTTTCAGAATTATATCTTTGCCCACTCATATTTTGTTAACCTAACAAACATGATAATATAAAGATCTTGAATGTTAAAAAAATTATGAAGATTTTTTTCTAATGTAATGACGCACTTGATTTTTACATCCTAAAGAATTAAGAGGGCCTTTGATGTTGAAAATGAATCAATTCTGTTACAATCAAATCGTTTCAATTTTATAATAGCAATCAACTAGGGATTCTTTAATCTCTTTAGTGTATCATCTTCTCAAACAATACTGTCTTCATTTTTACAATTGATTCTTACAATTTGACTATCAATATTTGATAGATCCTTCAAAACGATCTAATATTTTAAATTGAAGAATATTTGTTCATGAAGGCTGCCATCTTATTTTTTAAAGAAAAAAATCAATCTTCATTTCAAAGATTGAACTAAAATGGTTTGAACCAAGAAAATAAAAATGCTATTAAAAAACAGTTGCTCTCAATGATAAGTAGTCTTTTAATAGCTTAAAAAATATGGAAATCTCTTTTGTTAAGTGTTTATCTAAAGTGTTCTTTCTCCTTTAGAGACAATATCTTTTGCTCTAGGGAAAACTTTATGTAAGAGTTTAGGGCAGAATTGAAGAAGTTGCTCAAAATAAAGAATGAATTCTATTATTTAATTTAAAAGTCAGAGTTATGTTAAAATCTTGCATTTTAGAAATGTACAAAAAAACAAAAAAAAAACAAAAAACAATAGACAACTTTATGTGAAAGAGTGTTTGAAAGATATTTCAGATAAACAAATAAGCAAATAATAATAATAATAAAGAAAAGAAGATAAAATCCAGTCTAAAACTATTTCTATAGATCTATTTTAACCAACCAATCAATCAATCATTCGATCAATCAATCAATAAGCAATCACTTCATAGAAATGATCAATTTAGCTGGACAATTCCAATGTATACGAATTTCATAATGAAGAAATTGAAAAAGAAATGTGCTTGGTTGGCTGTTTTGTTTAATGGTGTATTAACCCTTTTGAGGTCATTTAATGCAAAGTCAATTTAATTATAGATCTGACTCCATCAATTCAATTATTATACACATACACACGCGCACACACACATAGAAAGTCTGCACTAGTAACTTTTTCAAAAACTGCAAATTTAATGTAAATTTATTGTAGCTGTTTAAACAAAGTATACCTCTCTTGATTGGCCTTTTATTATTCTATAATTTTACCTGTTCATATTTTACTTTTAATTGAAATCAGGGAGGCATTTCAAATTTGTTTCTTAGGCTGCTGATCCTGATAGCATTGTCTCCCCTGTAAGATATAATTCTAGGGTGAACAGATTTAGTGGCATCACAAACACTGCTGGTGTTTTGGTGCTTTTGAACAGTCTTTCAAACCATTTCTCATCACATTTCAATCTGCAGCCGATTTCTCTATCGTATAAGCCAGAAACATGGAGATTAATGAGGTCTTGATGATCACTAAGAGAAAGTCATGGTATATTTACTAAATGTTATGTTGTATAGCTTTAAACAACAATTATGATTAGAGATGCTTTGTTGCCTGTTGATGAATATATCAAACTCATTTTGGGAGGATATTTTAAGGTTGTTTTAGGCTCATTTGTTGCTCTGGACTTTCTTTTTGCCTCCTCAATTTGAAGTTATTTTTTTTTTATAATTGACGTGAACACTAGAATATTTCAAATAAAATTGAAATATAAAGAGGTAAAATTATAGAAGAAAAAAAGCAAATCAAATTAGATATAGTTTGTTTAAACAATTACATTAAATTTAGCTTAAATTGGCAGTTTTTGAACAAGTTACAAGTGCAGACTTTCTTTTTGCCACCACTGTAGATATGTTTATACAAAGGAAGAATACAGCTAAAGAATTTTGATTGATGCCTCAATATGAAGTGCACTTGTCCAAACAAAGACTAAAGACAACATGACAAATGCTGTTAAAAGAATTTTCTGAATAAGCTTTATCTCTAAAAATTAAAATCAACAGAAAAGATTTCAAATATAGTTAAAAAGTAAAAAGAAAAAAAATGTCCAAATAACCAATCCCATAAGAAACGTAAAAATGCATGTTTCATAGATTTGTTTAACATGAATATAAATTAAGAATTTCTTTAAGAAATCAATTTTTAACTAATATTCCTTGTATTAATTCATTTCTAGTAAACTTTTGTCCTCATTTTCATATTTGTAGTTTCAGCACATTCTGACCAACTAATTAAGGCTCAAAACTCAAACTTCCTATCCAGAGTTGCAGTTATTCACCTGACGAAGGCCACTGGATAAGTTGGTTGAAATGTGATGAAATAACAACTATGAGCATGAGGACACAGTTTGCAACAAATAATTTAATACATAAAGAAGACTCATCTCAAAGAAAATCCAAATAAATACAATATTTCTTTGTTACTGACTTTATTATACTTGAAGCTTTTTTTACTTTTTTATTGAATAAGAAATTCAAAATTATTATTACATTCTCAATTGCCTGCATTTAGAGATTAAACTGTCGCATAAATAATGGCCAATTTCTGAAACATCAATTTATTTTTGAAAGGCTAGTAGCATCTTACCAATATTCTGTTTATGGCATGAGACTGTTGCAATGCTCATCTTAAGGGTCTAAGAGATTTCTCTGGAACCTTAACATGGATTTTTCTCAATAACTGTTTGTAATTGTTTACCTTGAAGAGTGCATGGGAGTCTTCTACCTTCTTCATCTCCCAGACACCTATTACCAGCACAGAATTTCTGAAACCACCTTTATTCAGAGTGATCAGTTTCAATCTCATCTCCCAATGCTCAGTTGATATAACTGTTAGAGATGCACTAAACCCAAGTTTGAACTCATGTAAGAAAAGGGAATGTTTGTCCATTTTTTAATTTAAAGACTCTTATAAGTTGGAAAATTTAAAAAAAATAATAATAATAATAATAATCAATAATATTATAAAAAGGGCATTTTATTTCAAATGCACAATAAATTTCTCTCAATCAAAACTCAAGAGGATAAAATTTGGAGCAGCAATTATATTTCAAAAACCTAATACTTAATTGGAAGATAAATGAATTAGACACAATTTTTAATTTTTTGACATATTTGTATCAGGTTGAATTTTTTAAAAATAAAACTGCCCTAATCCCAAGTACTTTCAGACTACTTTAAGTCCATCCTCAGGGCAAGTTATTATTCTTAAACAGATATCACAATCTGGGATTAATAATACCAATATTATCTATATTTACTTTTATTTCCATACAAGATAGATGTCATGAAATACTTAATTCAAAAGTATATATTAATCTTGTTTTTCTTTTTTTTAATAATTTAAGCAACATTTTTTATTTGTTGTGTTAACAACTTGACATGCTTTTTTTTCATAGCTTCTACTATGAAGAAATCATGTCATTCAGGTTCTGTTTAATGCTCCTATTTTCTTGTAGTGCTCAAATATCTTGGTATGAAATGTAAATTCTAGTTTTGTTTTTATCGCTGATCACATCTGTTAAATAAATGAGAATGGGTAGCAAGATGTAGAAGAGCTTTTGCAGTTAGATTTATTGTAATGCCTTATTTAAAGGTTATGACTTATTTCTTAACAATATTGACAAATCTATTAACCAAGTCAAGTTGAATTCATGCATTGTGTTCAAAACAATACAGAATACAAATAATGCTGCTTTGAGCAAACATGGTTTTTAACACTCATCCTGCACAACTCATCCTGCACATTGACTGATTAAGATTACAGACAATTTATAAAAATGCTTCAACCTAAAATAAAAGTTTTCATCAGGAAATGAGAATTATTTTTTAATTTGAAAACAAGAAGTTTATATACTTTTTAATCAGATATGCATTAATCTTGAATCTTATTGAACTCTTCCTTTTTTTTTGTAAGTTCTTCTCTACTTTTTTTTTTTTTTTTAACTTTTTTACAAGCAAGGCAGTTAACCTGCTTCTAGAATGTACACAATATATATCTTTTATTTTTTTCAATTTTTAGTAAAAAAAAATGACATATATATGATAATGTACAAAAAGGATAAGACTCACAGAGTAATCAAGAATCAGTTATAATTTTAACCAATATATAGGGGTGTGTGTGTGTGTGTGTGTGTGTGTGTGTGTGTGTGTGTGTGTGTGTGTGTGTGTGTGTGTGCGCATTTTTTCATTTACATATTAATTGAAAAAATAAGTTTTGGAAACTTATTTTTCTATAATTTTCTGGTAAAAGTCTTAACATCAGGTTAGAGATTTTGTCATGTATAGTTCATAATCCTAAGTATACTTTTTGACTTTTACAAAAGTACTTTTCCAACCTTTCGAACATTAAATTATAAAATTGAACTGTTATTAAATTACTCTAGGGTTTCATTCACTTATTCTTGTTTAATGATGAATATGTATCAACATAAAAATTTCAAAATGTTATTGCTTATGTGTGTGTTTGTTGATAGAGGTGTAGATAGAAACATAGACAAACAGATAAGATTACAGGCATATACTTATATATCTCCAACTAACCAACTCATAAAATGTTTGATAAATGCCTAACCTATAAACTAACAATAACCAAATGATAATAAACCCAATCACCATTCTAATCAATTCTAAACCTACAGATCCATATATTAATTTGGATATTTGTTTACAAAACTATTTAAATATATTCATACATATTAACGTATGAATATACAAAAGCTAATGTCAAATATATACACCTATTGCTTGTTTATATAAAATTATAACTTTGCCCTTAATGACATGCTATACATCAATACATATATAGACATTTATTAATATAGAAAAATAAACACAGATTATATATATACTCATATTTACTTATATAGCGTATGTATGTACACACTCACACACAAACACATCTAAATATTTATTTATAAATAGACACACATATTTAAATATACAGCGTTATATATATATATATATATATATATATGTGCACACTAAAGATGAATTATGCATATGCCATTATGTACTTTTAATATAGATAGAAATGTTTATATATATATATAAAGACACACATAAGTACACTATTCAAAATGTGGTGAGTGCAACTCCTTTACTGAAGAAATACAATATAAGAGTT
>JAUZSX010094501.1:250-18573 GCA_034780655.1 Idiosepius hallami
ATATATATATATATATATATATATATAATTGATTAAAAATATATATATATATATTGCAAAATTATTTTATGTATGCTCTCAACTTTGCTTAAGCAGATTGAGCACTCTGAGAGCTGCAGTTGGATGTCTACTCGTGATTTGATACCGCTACAAAGCAAAGCCCCTGCTGACAAAGTGGCCTGGCACTCTAAAAATAACATCAGTAGAAAGACCTGTCCTGTCAGCAGGTTGACTGGTAGGTCAGTGATTAGGTCATCAGACGGGCATTCAACCAGTTCGTGTTCGATCCTGATTGAAGGAAGACTTGTTGTTTGTGGAGCAGTCCAGACAAGCCGTGAATGGCCAAACAGGCCTGTAGACGGATTGCAAAATTATTTTATATATATATATATATATATATATATATATAATTTGCAAATGAAGCACAAGAAATGTTTTTACTTCATAAGATTTAATCCCCTAACTCCTTGCCATTTAATAAACCGATGAAAGATGTGATCTTTCTTTCTTTTTGTTCTGGGGTTGTTTACACCCCTATACCATTGACATAATGGACTTGTCTGGGCTCTATGTAAGCCAGACATTTTCTGCATTTGAGCAGAGATTAATTACATAGTTCATCACTTGTACATATTACCCGACTCTCTCTATATTCAAATTGTGAGCCCTTAACGGGGCTACAATACTTTTGTAACAAGACATACACACACAATCTGAGTCAATCATATTCTTGTTTCTTACCTTTGTTAGGTTCTTTAAGCAGAGAACATCATTACTTCCTAATCCTCTCATAATACGTCGTCTTTCTGTGGCAACATCAACATCTTCATCAGGATTGATGTTTGAAATAACATCTTTTTGTCTAAAAATAAGAACGATTCTCAGAGTTAATTCTATTGTGTAAAAATAATGAAAACAACAAAATAGAAACTTTATTAAATTTCATTGTTTTTTTCTCATTGACAGAAATGATGGATTTATAGAACTATTTTTTGGACTGTTGTCCTCATCTTTATTATCATTATATACACAACATTTCGAACAATAAACACTTTGGCCGTCTTCAGGTGGTTTATCTCTCAAACCTTCTTGTTATAATCGGAAGTTCATACCAGAGAGGTGTTAAATCTGGTTTGAGGTGTTAAATCCATGTTTTTTAAATTATTTTTCTTTTGTTTAAAAAACATCAACTATCAAAAAGCTCATGCGTAACGTGTGCGTTTTTTTGTTTTTTGAACTCCCAATTACGACAAGAAGGTTCCCAATAAAGATCACCTGAAGACATACAAAGTGTTTATAGTCCGAAATGTTGTGTAGAGAATAATAATAAAGATGAGTACAACAATCTGAAAAATAGTTCTACAAATTATCAAACCTCATCACAAGAATTAAGAAAAACTAGAAAGTTGAATAAAATCATTGAAATTGATTGTAATATTTTTGTCCAGATCAAATTCTTATTCAGTAATAATTAGAAAAATGAATGAAATGAAATATTTTATAAATAGTAGTCATCATCTTGCTTGATAATCATTCTAATATAAACTATAATATCATGATATTCTATTATAATATTATTAGCTTAAATACTATTAAAGCTTAAATATAGAAGTATTTGTCAAAACTGATCTTAATTTGTAAAATTAGATACAAAAAAGGTAAACAGATTTTTATCTGTTGTTTTATTTAAAATAAAAAAGCTTAAGTCATGAACTTTGTTCTATTTATCACAGGTTTTAAGAAAAGTATCTCATTTATAAACAAATACAGGCAGGAAAATAAACAATTTATATGGATTATATATATATATATATATATGAAGGAAAAATTAAAAAGTTATTAAGGAGAACAAAATCATGAGTCAAAATTTTCGTTAAATCATATTCTATTTTCATCCTATTTTCCTTTACAACAATTTCAAATATAAACATTCAGTTTTCAATTTTTTTTATTTTTCAAATTTGGCTTTAATTTCTCCAAATGATACATTAAAGAAAAAATTTTCTGCTGATAATGCCTAACAGCGAAATGTACATACAGGAGTATTAACAAATAAATATCATTCGCATATGTAAATCTTTCAACATATGTATGTATCCATAGAAAAGAGTGAAATTAAAATCTATTTTCAAAGAAAAGTAAGATTTAGGGATATGTTTTTTTACCTTGACTTAATAAAGAAGTGATATTCACAAAGCAAAGTGATTATAAAAAACAATAATCCTGTTCCAGCCATGGCAGTGAGATTTTTAGCAGTTAAATCCCATTCAAAAGGTGAGCGCATCAGTTGGTATTGACCTGCAAAATAATGAGTCAACAAAATTTTAACAGGAAGGGAAAAAAAACCCTCAGAGACAAAACACATTATTTGAAAAAAAAAAAAAAAGACAAGAATATATTTAAATCTTGTATATTAATTCAGACAAATAAATACAAGGTCTTTAAAAAAAATTCTTCATAATAAGATATTAGGTTGTTCCAAAAGTTTGTAAACACTTCAATAATTCATCAAAATAAAGACCGTCATTGCTTACAAATTTCTGATACTATTATTACCAATAATATTGCCCCAAAATTTTGTAAACGCTTTAAAGTTTTATAGTACAAGTACTTTACAAGTAAATAACAAAAATTTTTAAAATTATTCCTCAAAATAAAGACCATCATTTTCCAAGACATTCTGCCATCAATCTGCAAGCTTTCAGATCCGGTGAAAGTAACATTCAGTCAGCTTCGAATCTAACATGCTTCCTCAAACTTTTGGGACAACTTAATATTACAACTTTAAAAAAACCCAAAATTGTATATCAAAAGCTGTAACAGTTTGACATCATAGATAAACTTGCTTTAAAATATTTACATAGAAGTATCATTCATCAATAGGGTTGTGAGAATATTCTTTTTAAAATATGCTTTATATTTTCTTGATATGCTGGAAATATTCTTCAAGCATATAATAAGGGATATACTTTTTTTCTCTCGGGAATATTCTTTTATAAAAGAATATGCTTTTATTTCTCAAGAATATTCTTTTTTAAAAAGAATATGATTTTTGTTAAAAAAACATTTTTTTTTCTTAAAAGAATATGATTTTTGTTAAAAGAATATTCTGTAAGCAAAGAATATGCTTAAATAAAAAGAATATTTTTGTCACAGCCTTTTTTTTGAATTAATATTAAAGAGGACTTAGAAGAACCTTTTATAAAGGAAACTGAAATAGTTAACATTATCATTTGATCATTTTATAAATAGAAATGGATTTCAATAAAATCTTCCTAAAAATACAAAGAGTTTAGAAAAGAATTACCAGTTTTAAAGTAATAAACATTTTTATATTGGTTGAAAACTATATCCATCAAGCCACGTCCTAGACAGTAGTTAGGAAAAAGCAGGAATATATTTTTGAGTAGCAAATGAATATGTCGAAGATCCTGAAAGAAAATAAAAAATAAAATGAAAACATCAGGTTTGGTTTTGATTGTATAGCATTTCATTTATTAAAAATAGCTAAAATAATCAAAACAAATTGGTAAAAATACTTGTTTAGCTTGTTACTCCCATCTTTATCATTGTTGCTTTCAGAAAATTTCAAACAATTAGAAAGATTTAAAGAAAAAAAAAATCACTTTTCTTTTCATTATTTGCAGATTTTGGATTTCCTTTTTTGCTTGTTTGTTTAGTTCTACCACATATTGACCTTTCTTGGTCATTTAATGCAGAGAATAATCATTATGAATAAACATTCTAATTTTGTCCATATCATCATCATAACGTACCGCTCCATCTTGAGATGAAACAACAAGTGGCATCTGTCACATTCCTAAGATCCACATCAGAGCAAGGTACACCGAGTGAACCGTCTGTGAGCAGGTGAGTGATGCTCTACTCAGCAGCGTCACAAGGGCAAACTGTGTCCTGCAGAAAGCCCCACCTCGATCTTTCTCATCCACTCTTTGTCCATATGTAGTTTTTGAATGATACAATACGCACCATACCCAGAGGGAACTTTGGGATTCCTACCTTTCCCAAGGGTATTTGTCAAATCCATTTTTCATTCAATGATTAAGTCTAATCCAATTGTAAAATATTAATTCTTCTTTTAAGGGATACAAGAAAAATCAATGAAAAATTTAAAATTTGCCACTTTCCCTTAAAAATCTCTTTTTGTGAGAGGGTGAGGGTTTGAAATTCCCAAAACTTGCAATTATTTAGTTGGATTTGTTTAATAGCACATTATCCTTTTTGGGCAGCGACGGTGGAGCATTGGTAGAAGCTTGGGCTCTAAAATCGTATTACGATAAGTTCAAATCCCAGTCAAAACCATTACATTCACCTTTAGGTGCCTCGCGCAGATGAGGCTTGTTAACTCGGAATAGCAGCTCATCTAGGTGAAGGGTAACACTGAATGTAAAAAGCCTGGGTATGAGCATGTATAAATGGCCTTGTGCCAAACTTGGGTTGGTGCTCACCGAGTAAATATAATATTATCTTTTTTGGCATTGAAAGTCAAGAATAATCAGTTTTGAGAAATGTCTTTCTTTTTCCATATGTTCTTTAATTAAAACTAGTTAGACCATTAAACAAATAGCTAGCCATTACCATGCTCATAACTTCAAAAGCGGATGTAGGACCCGTTCAAATTCCATTAGAGTTTTATAGTATATAAGATATAAAGTAATAAAGGTTTGTTTCTTTCTTCTACTGACCTTGTCATATGAAAAAATCTCAAGTAAGAAACTACACACAATACAAGTAATGCCAATAAAGAGATTAATGACAATCAAACAGATGTAAGCAGTGCTGGGCTCTTTAAACCAGAAAGAGGCAGGATACATAACAGGAGTGATTGACCAACTGAAAAACAAAAAAAAACAAGAAGAAATTTCAAACAAATTTGAAAAGCCAAACAAGCCAGGGATTGAGCAAGCATTTAAGGTGCCAACAAGGTGGTGCTGGAATAATTATTTGGGCTTGGATTGTTGGAGATACTTTAGTTGATCCATGGAGCGTCCCAGAAGGCATAAAAATGATGTCAAATGCTCACATAGCTTTTTTATAGCACATTGAACCATGGCTGAAGAAGCAAAGGTTGACGTTCAGAAGAAATATTATTTCTACCCAGGATAATGCTCCCTTGCATGCAGCAAACAAAAGAAAGGGTATTTGCCACAACGGGGGGGGGGTCTCTTGGCAACAGAAGATGGATTGACCTGCGATTTCACCAGATTTGAAGCCAATTGAGAACCTTTGGAGTATTATAAAGCGACGCCTCTATGCAAGTTGATGCTAATTTAAGAGCAAAGATAAGTTGTGGAATGCTCTCTAAGAGATATCGTGAGGAATACGGTTAAAGAAATGACAAAATTGACTAATTCTGTGGGCCAATGTCTTTTACAGATCATTCATAAAAAAGGATTGCATATCCTCTAATAATTATGTCAACATCGGAATTGCTATGTAGATATTGTGTTCTAAGCTTTTTTCCTAGTGCATTTTATGTTTGAAAATTATTTCAATACACAAGTTATGGGTATATTGTGCTATTTCATCTACCTTGTTAATAACTTGACACACTGAAATAAGCAAATATTCCTATCTTCTGCCATAATTTTGCTAATACTTTTATTTTCTGACTAGAGTAGCTGAATAGTATTGTAAGAACTTTCTGAAAGTTTCATGGATTTTTATTCACTCGTCACTTAAATATTTAAAAAAATGTAAACTCGTTAATAATTTGACACAGTGTATTTATGGTTAGAGCACATAAAAATGTTCTTGTGCCCGACCAAGTAAATTATATATATATATATATATACATATATATATATATATATATATATATTTATAGATGTTTTTTTTTAATCATTCTCTTTTTCAGTCTGAAAATTTTTTACTAATGTTTTTTTATAAAAAAAGGCAACTTTATTTTTCCTCTGTGAAAATGTTAATTCATTTAGAATATTTTATAGAGATTTTAAAATATCCAAATACATTAACTTGAGCAAAAAAAAAAACAACATCAATGGAACTCGTCCTAATTATCATAGACTATCAAGGAAGAGACTAAAGATATTTCAATACTGTGAATTATAGAAAATTTAATATTAAAACAGAAAAATGATCAAATAAATTCAATAAAATCTTCCTAAGTAATTGCTTAATAATAAAAGGATTTAATGTTTCAATTCAATTCTGTTGTCTAGTTTTTAGCCAATAAAAAAAAGACATTAAGAAGTAAAGTTACCCATAAAGCAGGAAAAGGGAGACAACTGCGGGTAGATTAGTTGGAGACACATAGGAAGGAATGTCGAAGATAAGGAGGATCCCAATACAGCAGAAAGCAGGGATTACATAATTGCACTGAAAATAAAATAGAATTTAATTTAAAAAAAAGACACACTTTTACAAATTACTCATACAAAAACTATTTGTTTTGGTTCAAATTAATTATAAGAGAATAAAAGAAATTTTCATTGTGCAACTCTTACCACATCCAGTGCCACTCCCAGTATATAAATGGACTTAAATAGCAGAGCAACCTTATGGTCTGATGAATACACAGGTAAGAAATTGACAGTCATGAAAGGCTGTTGATTTAGTGTCAACACTAATCTTATCAGTTGTTCTTTTATCCTCATCTTTTTTGCTATGTTCACAGTATTTTCTTTTGTTTTTTGTTAGAAAAGTCTTTTGGGCAACTTGTTTAGTAGTAAGTGCATTGAATTTATTTGAAACTGTCCTCCCAGTGTATGAGGATGATGTTACTATACATTAAATCTGTGTTATTATCAATATTTCAAACTAAGTGAAGGACATCTATCTTTATAAAGATCAACAAAAAAAGAGCAAAATCCCATGTTGATTGGATTTTTAATTCAATGCAAACTTTTTATGCAATTTTGTGCGGTAAATTAAAAAAAACAACAATAAAGCTGGCCTGTCCCTAATTTAGCACATACATACAAGATAACTGAGATTAATGCTAAACTTTTCTTTATTTAATGTTGTTGTATAGAACTGAATATCATTTTTTACTAAATAAACAAAATTTCGCTTAAAGAAAAAAAGGTTCTCTATGACAGTGAATTTTCTCCCTGTAAATAATAGAAAAGAACTTACCATATCCCAAACATAATTTGAAAGCCAATAGACCAAGGGATTCATACCACTAACAAATTGTAAGTGTTTAGCCTTGATTGAACGTTCATAAACCAAGAATAATACAAAGCTGGCAGGAACAAAAGACATAGCTACAATGATGAAAATGGCAATCAAAACGTCAGACCCTTGCAATCTGTAGGAAACCAAAAAAAAGGAATTCAATCTGTTAGCAAGTTATGGAAAAGTTTTTCCCATGTAAAAAACTTTCTGCAAAAAGTTTGGTCAACTTTGGTTTTATGAATTTTCCATTAAGAAGTTTGGTAAATTTGCTAGGAAAGGAGGAAAATATTTCATTTAAATTAATTTAAAGAATTTATATTGTAAAATAGTAAAATAAAATCAGAGTAAAAAAAATTATGTGGTATTTTTTTAATGTTAAATACTTTTTAAAAATGTTGATTAAAAAACTGTTATTTAATATATATCTTGTTTCCAAAACTAAAATTAATGCTAAAATCAAAAATAGTTGGTTAAATATTTTTAACAAGAGATCAACATTAATCATGAAAAACATCTGAAGGCTCGTTTAGATGAACTAAAATGATAGAAATTATTAAACTATCTCCAAAGATCTAGCAAGAATTTTAATTTTTTTTCAAATTTATACAGGCCATCCATAAAGTTCATTTTCTAATGTCATGAAAGTAGACATGAAAATGATTTGAAAATGCACTTGTTCTTTAATTTGATGTAAAGATACATGCAACTTTCAAAGTTTTTAAGGTGGTATGATGTGCTGTATATAATATTGGTAATATTTCGGAATTAGAATTCCATTTTCAAACCAGCGGCTCTCTTTTAGTGCTTCTTGTCTGTTAAAGTTCTTAAGAAAGAAAATATAAAATTTGTTGTTAAAATGTTTTTAAAAATCTTAAGAACTTTTACAGACAAGAAGCACTAAAAAAGAACCGCTGGTTTGAAAATGGAATATTAATTCTGAAATATTACCAATATTATATACAGCGCATCATACCACCTTAAAAACTTTGTATCTTTACATCAATAATCTTATGATCCATCAGAAGAACTATAACCTACTTTTGTCTAATTTGTTTTTGGCTTCATTTAAGACACCTTTTCACAGACCAAAATCATTTGTATCATATTAGATCTACTTATTACAGTCTTTATGAAAACACTTAAATGTGATATTTCTAATATTGAAAAGATGAATCAAAAATAGAAAATAATGATTTGATATTTGACTCTGAACTGTAAATAAGAAAGGAAGGAAAGAAAGGAAGGAAGTAGGAAAGAAAGAAATAAAGTAGTATTTAAGAGAAATCCATAATTACTTACATATAATCCATGGATAATTTATTATTTGTATGATTCATTGGGTGATTCGATACTGTGATGCCTGTTAAAATAAAGAAGTTTTCTTTAATAACAATAAAAAGCAAAAATAAAAACATTCTTTATGTTTTTTTTTTTATTGCTTTCAAAAATTAAATCAATACTTTTTTTTTCAAGATCTTAATTACTAGGAATTAAATTACTTAAAAGAGTTAATAAAAGTTATGTAATTAAAAATTTTATTCAAATTCTCACACTCAACAGAACGACAGTAACCACACAATACACTCTTTGACATAGACAATAATATAAACAACACTT
This sequence comes from Idiosepius hallami, assembly GCA_034780655.1. Taxonomy (NCBI): domain Eukaryota; kingdom Metazoa; phylum Mollusca; class Cephalopoda; family Idiosepiidae; genus Idiosepius; species Idiosepius hallami. The sequence goes on from JAUZSX010094501.1 coordinate 9,029, forward strand.
TATATTATAAACATAAAACATATATTCAGTTCAATAGTTAAATGAAAAAGTTACATATAATCAACTTTTCAACGACATTCAGTTTTTAATGAAACAGATCAACAAAGTTTTTTGCCTTTACGTAAACAACACAAACATCTTTAATTTGCTACGTCATCCCAATGGCTCTTTTCCTCTTTTCACCCCTCGTCCACCCCAAGACAAAAACGTCCCAAAAACAATGATAACAGATCCAATTGCTGCTCATCCATTTAGTTCTGTGCACAGCAACTTCAATGACTCAACTCAGCAAAACAGCTGACAACCATTAGCGTTGCTGTTCCATTTTCTATCCTTTCTCCTTAGTGTCGCCCGGTGTAAATACGCAATCTCTATTTTCTTCTGAACCGACTACCAATACCATCAAATAAAAATAAACCACAATTTAATTCCTAACAAATCATTAAAAGACTTAGTTATGAAATGAAATGACAAGATAAAGATAATATTTTAATGGCTATGTATAAACAATTAAACTTAAATAGAATTTGTTAAACATTGGTTTTGTTAAAATGGTTTTAAATATACTCATTTTAAAACAGTTCATATTTTATAAGAATTTTCTAACATGAAGTAATATAAGAACTTTCTTTTAAATTCAGAGAAAGCCTTTCAAATCAAAGATTTTTTTTTACATTACTTCATACAACAAAAATTATAATTTGGATTCTTTTTTAATATATTTGATTATTTGTTGCTTTTTTTTTTCTAAATTACCCAAGATCCTTCATCCAGATTTTTATAATGAAATATGGACTTCCAACTTCTTTTTTTCATACTGGCTAATAATTATAAGAGGATTGTCAACATTTGAATGTTAGAATAGTTTGCAAATTCTTTTCAAGACAACACTTTACCATAAGCAGCAGGGTTTCCTTTCGATGGAGGTAGATTGGCTCTCAAAATCGCATTGTTAAGAGTATTCAAATAAACGGGGATGGAATGAAAACCTTTAGGATTAAAAAAAACCTGAAAGAAAAAAAACAAAAAAACTTTAAATTAATGCAGTGAAAAAAAAAAAATTAAAAATTTGATGTTAATGTTTGAAACTCATCATACATTTGAAGGCCCTTTTGCAGTTTAGGGAATAGACGAATTTGAGCCTTGTACAGGGGACAAACACTGCTTGTAACTCGGCAATTTGATTGTCTGATGAAAGTAATGAAAATGATTAGAATTAAATTAGAAAAAAATTGTAATTTTGTAAAGTTTGAATTAAATTATTTTAATCTACTGAAGTATTTTCTCATATATTAGTCGGTATCAGAGAGCAATACCCTTTTTAAAGACTATGATTATTTGTTAATATTGTTATTGTTTTTAATTTGACTGGTATAGTAGTCTGTTATAAAGAGAACTGTACCCTTTCTAAAGACGATAATTATTTGTTTCTATTGTTTTTATTTTTATGGTTTTTGGTATTTAATTTTCCCTGTATATAAGACAATAATTATTTTTAATATTTAATATTTCATCCAAGAACAGTCAGTATACTTCATATTTAATTTTTATCAATCAATATAAAATAATTTTGTTTTGTTATTTAATAAAAATCATTTAATAAAAAAATTAATATTGTTTTATTTTAATTTTGGAGTTCTTTTACCCTAATTGCATCAAATTTAAGTTCGTTGCAAAATGACATCACTTTCAACAGCCAGTCATATTGCAGAGTTACAACCAGTGATTGTACAAAGCTCAAATTCGTCCATTTCCTAAACTGCAAGAGGGCCCATTTGAAAAATTTATAAATTTCATTCATTTACCACAAATTATTTTATTAACAAAACATTCATTGAATTGATGAGGAATCTTTAAACTTAACTAATTAGACAAACAAGATCTCAAAATAGGATTTATAATTTGGATTAGTCATGTTTAATTAGCTTCCATAAATAATAATAATGATGATAATATTATATTAATAATAATAATACAGGTGTGCGTAGTGGACGTAGGGGGTGAAAACTCAGGGAGATGTTGCACCGTACAGTACTTGACTGAAATGGTGCGGAACTTGCTGGAAATCAGAGGAGACTTGTTGTGACTGACTCCAGCATAAACCACTGCTTGCTGGGTATGAATGCGCCTGGTGATTGGTGTGAGACCCCACATTAATCTGCAATTCAAGACTAACTTTCCATTATTTCTTCATTTGTGGACATTTGCTATATTTTTGCTAATTTGTCTCATTTAGACTAAGAATAGACAAAAATTATTTTCTTTGATTTCAAATTTATGAAATAAAGTTACTTTATTTTCTTTAATCACATAAACTTTAAGGTTGAATATTTTTTGTAAAAACATTTTGAGAGGGAATAACAGTTTTGGTACTATCAGCCCTGTGGCTGGTATCGGGCCAAAAGTGTGTGAAAAACACCAACTATGAACTTCTTGTCTATAAACTGTAATTGTATGAATTTTTTGGACAGAAAAACAGATTTTAATTTCAAAAACAAATCAAAACTGAAAGTTTTCATTTTTGAGTCAAGTTTAAACTAAGAAAACATTTTTGAATTCAATAAAACCAATAAAAAAAATCAAAACAGAATTTGAAAGACTATACTTTAGCAACATTTCTCACTGCCAGGCGCCTGAAAAGTCCGGGAGCAGATTCTCCAAATTCTTGGGGAACCATGATACGTTCTAATCCAAAAGAGAGGCCACCGTATCTGATGGGTAAAGAAAAAAAAATTTTTTTTAAACAGTTGAAAAGAAAAAAGATTTTATGATAGAAATCAAAATTTGGAATTAGGTTGAAACCTCTTTGTATTAAAGATTTAAAAATCAATTTTGAAAAAGATTTCCATGTTGACTTGAATTTAGGTTTTCTTTATTTTAAATTCTAAGATTTTAGATCTAAAAAGCCTTTGTCAATTCTTGTTAGAAATGTTTGTTTTTTTTATTTGTTGAATGAAATTTTATACAAACTAAAATAACATCCAACATAAAAAAAGACCACTTTTTATAAGATTTGGCATAAGAATTTTTAAAAATTTCTATTAAACATTGTATGAATTCTTATTTTTAAAAATTCTTTTTTGCGACCATTAAGGCTTATTTACCTGTGCAATCTGTATTCATCTGTTGTGTAAAGAAGAAACTTTTCTGGATTCGAATTGCTGATGTCCTGGATGATATCACTGGTCACTAATTTCTTACTCACTGGAGTTTTGTGGCCGTCGTTTTGTGGACAAACAAATCCAGAAGCATCTTTAGCACAAGAACACAGCGGATAGTATCGTTCTTTGGATTTTGGTCTGGAATCTAAATGTACAAAAAAAAAACAACTTAATTCATCTTCATATTTGATACTTGGGAGAATTCATGAATGTTGATAAGATAAAATATAAGTCCTGGATCAAAATGGGAATAATAATTTCCACCATGTACACTTTCAGAAAGAGCAGAAAACCAACAGTGTTGTAAACAAGAGTGCTCAATATTTATAAATAAAGCAATTATATATGTGTGAATATAAATAATACAATATATAATATATATCTATGTTGACAATTTCAATTAAGACTTTGTTCCTATATTAGACAAGTTTCATTTATTGTGTATGTATTGAATAAAAACTCATTGTTAAAATAGTAAAGAATTGAAAAACATTCATGATTATAGATATTAAAAAAGGTTTTTTTTTTAATAATGTTCCAAACCATTATTATTTGGATGAAGAAAGAAATGAATTTTATTTTAGAACAGTAATCTCATAAAAGTTCATGTGGTTAAAAGATCAAAAATATTCTTTTCAAATGAGCTATTTCTTTAAAGATAAGCTCTGATAAATATATAAAAACCTTTTTATTGGTAAAAATTGTATTGTTTAAATATTTTAGAATAAAATTTACTGTTCATTAGCTTATTTCAATTTCTATATGTCCATAGTGCATAGTAATGTTTTGGTCAACCTGTATCTATATAAATACTTACAGTTAACATGATGTTTTTTATCGTCAAGGGTTGGCAGTGGAGGCACAAAGTTTCCTAAAGGAAGCCCACGGACAAATACTTTTTCACAACTGGATTCAAAATAATTTAATAATAATTTATAATTTTTATGTTTCTTCAAGTAGTCAACATCAAAAGTTGTATTGAATGGTGACCTCAGAACACAAGTGGCTCCGATTCCTGAAGGGTAGTGGAATGTACGGATAATCTGTTCAGGATTGGCATCTTTCGATTTATTGAAACGTTGGCCAACTTTGTGGTTGGCATAAGGAATGAAGTTTCCGCGTGGTTGTGTTAAATTGAAATATTGAGAAGGACTCAGCTCGAGCACAGGAAGATCTTCAAGGCCCGGGGCAGACAAGGCGACTGTCATGGCAATACAAATAAACAAAGCAGGGAGCAAGATTTGAGAAAAGAGACCTTTCCAGTTGTGGCGAATGTAATAAAAACGTTTAATGATGATTGCTCGGAACTGATTGAGGTGCAGTCGATAACCCGTTAAGGTAACGTTCGGATAAAATAGATTTTCTTGTGAATATGAAAAGAGAAAAAAAAGAATTTCAGTTTTGAAATTCAATTTGAAATTGCATTAAAACATTTTTAAAGTTTTAAAAGAATTCATACAGATATTTTAAAATCTTATAAATAATAAAAAAAACAAAGAAGAAAAATCAAATTCTTGAATTTACCATCATTAATTGGTTTTTCATTGTCAGTTTCAACCAATTTCATATAATTTCTACTTTGGGACGTCAAACTCCTTCCACCAGAAATGTTTCTATTTCCACTTTGGTTTCTAGCTCGATTCGATGTAGTATTAGAGACTAAACTTTCTAATTCAACATCATTTGGTAAAGACGAAACGTAGTTTGTGTTGTTTTGATCCGAATGAGTCAAGTCTAATAAACTGGATGTTGAACTGGCATCCTCATCTTGTCGTTCTGGGTTGATTGATGTGCTATAATCTGAGATGAATGGATTTGGTGCAAATCTGCTTTCGTTTTTGTCTTCATCATTTTGGGCTGAGAGAAAAACAAAAAATTAAAACTTCAAAATCCAAACCATTTAATCAATGCTTTTTTGGTTTTGTGTTTTAACGGCATATCAACCTTTTTAGGTCATTTTAATGCCGTTAACAATTACTTAGGATAAATGTTATTTTTATACATAGATCATTTTTTTTTTTAAATAATACAAGTTGCACTATTTAATCCGTAGCTGGATGTATGATGGGGCTTCATAACCTCTCCCAAGGGTATTAGTTGACATGTCAACATAGACGGAACAACTTGGATTTGAACCGGCATACTACAGTTCCGAAGTCCGATTGCCTATCCCCTGGGCGACGTCGACCATAGCTGGATGGAAGATGGTGCTTCATAACTTACCCAAGGGTTTTAGTTGACATGTCAACATAGAAGGAACAACTTGGATTTGAACCTGTGTACTCCGGTTCTGAAATCTGATTGCCTACCCACTGGGCCACGTCGACCCCTCCTCCCACCAATTTAATCAATGCTGAATCAAAGCAAAAAAGATTTTCAAAATAAAATTAAAATGAAAACAATTTCAATTTTGATCCTACCTTCTTCAGGACAGTGAAACCATTCCGTAACTTTGAGGAAAACTTCTTCAAGTGTCGTATCCATGACTCCAAAGCTGCTGACATGGAGCCGGTTGAGCGATGAGTCAAGAGCTTGAAAAAGTAGCTCGGCATTGCCTTTCTTTACTTCTTCATAAGGAACAATGTAATGTAGCTCTCGTTTGCTTTCACACTTGAGATAAGCAGTTTTCACATAGGTTAGAATAAAAGCTGTCACTTCAGATTGTTTACATTTGGTCAAGAAAGATTCAAGAGGATCAAAAGCAGAAGGAGAAAGGCTTTCATTTGTTGACATATCATCACTCATTGTATCTGGAAACAATGACAAAAAAACATTTCAATTGAAGACAATCAAAAGTTCTTTCAGACAAACTTACCATTTTAAATTTTATTATTTAATTCTTTCGACATTGTTATGGTGAGAGAATGACTGACTAAACTAAGAATTGCCTCTTGTTAAATAAGTGGCACTATTGAGTGGATGGGTGTCATTCCCAACAAACATAAAGGAATAAAAAAAAAGGTCAAACCTAATTATCAAAATAATAAGATTAATATTGTAAAAATTTACAATTATATATATGTAGTAAATAAAATTTTTCAAAAGGCTTAAATGATGCATTTTAAGTGTTTTATTTTGTATGTAATATTTCGGAGATTTAACCCCATTTTCAAACTTGTTAAGCATAGAAGAACAAGTTTGAAAATAGAGTTAGGACTCCAAAATATTACATACAAAATAAAACACTTAAAATGCATCATTTAAGTCTTTTGAAAATTTTTATTTATTATCTATATAATATGATGCTTCAGAAGAACTATTATTCATTTATATATATATATATATATATATTTAGAGAGAGAGAGAGAAAGAAAGATGTGTGAAGGAATGAGATCTTGAATTTACCTTGTATGTCTATGTTATCAAGAGCCTCTTTTTTCACCAGTTTTAAATGATATCCTTCTCCAAATGTATTTTTGAGAAACAGTGATGATCCACAGCATTTCAGTTGACCATCTGATATGATAGCAATACGGTCCCCCAAAATATCAGCCTCATCCATGTGATGTGTTGACAACAAGATTGTTCGATCTGAATTTGAAAATAATTCTTTTCAAATGAGGCTTTTTAATAATTTTTTTTAAATATATAATTTATAATTTCCAGTCGTTTTTTTATGTTAACGCCCCCCCACCCAATAAATAAAATAATTTTTTTATTTTTAAAGAAACAGAATGAAAGCATGTATTTTAAAACTGATCAAACTATAAAAAAACATGACCTAGTCCTATAAGTTTCCCTTACCAAAATCTTGGTTTGACTATTACATTGTTTTATTATTAGGGCCGTGACAAGAATATTCTTTTTATGTAAGCATGTTTTTTGGATACAAAATATTCTTTAAACAAAAAGCATATTCTTTTAAAAAAAGAATATTCTTTTAATTTTTTTAATATGCTTTTTGTTAAAAGCATATTTAAAAAAACAACAACATCCTTTTAACAGAAAGCATATACTTAAAAAAAGAATGTTCCCAAGAAATAAAATTATATTCTTTTTTAAAAAGAATATTCCCATGAAAAAAAGCATATGCTTATATTTAAGCATATGCTTAAAGAATATTTCCTACATATCAAGAGAATATAAATCATATTTAAAAAAATATTGTCACAGTACTAGTTATTACTTATGCAGTCAGGAACAGCATACAACTAGGGTTTAGTACAAGCTAGTTAGCAAGTTGTTCCAAAAGTAATCATTTTAAATTAATTAGAAAAATGCGAGCATGAAAAGTAATATGTTTTAGATTAAACTTAGAAAAGTAAAAGAATTTGTTAAAACTGGAAAAGAAAAGGACAAGATATTATCCTAGTAAAAAATACAATAAATTTATAACTTAAAATAATGCATCATTAAGAATTTTTTTTCAAAATTTCTCAAAAAAAATATTCGTCAAAATTTATCAAAAAAAAAAAAAAAGAATTTATCAAAAAAGAATAAAGAAAGCAAATCACTAACTGTTCTTGTATTTAACCAATAAATCCCAAATCGCCCTTCGTGCATAAGGATCAACTCCAGCCGTTGGTTCATCTAAAATGACAGTGCGAGAACCACCTACAAATGCAATTGCCACTGACAGTTTGCGTTGCATTCCACCAGATAAACAGTCAACCGTACAGTTTCGTTTTCGTGGCAGACCAACATCTTGAATCATACTAAAAAAGAAAATGTTTTTTTTTTAAAAAACCTTTATTCAAAATCATAAAATTGATTAACAAAAATTTATAAATTTCTTCCTATTGATTTTTAGGCTAGGGTTCTCATCTTTATTATTTATCAAAGTAGATCAAAGCCGCATATCAAGTGTATGATTTAAGATCAGAAATTAGACAATGCTAGGTATCCCTGCTTGACTATTTATTCCTCTTCATTTAGTATGTTTATCTTTAGTTCCAAAGATTCTTTTAACATTCATTTAAATTTCTTAAAAGTGATTGATTATAAGTGATCAATATAGATCAATAATAATCCTGTAAAAATTCTAAATAAACCAAAATTTATTTTAAATGAAGTAAAAAAAAAAAGAACTTATTACAAATTGTAAAGACTTACGTTTCCATTTCCTCTTTTAATTCTTCTGATTTCATTCCTTTTAGTCGAGCATAAAACCATAAATGTTCTTCAACTGTTAATCTGAAAAACAAAATCATTTTCATTTTCAAACTTTCACAAAATTTTCCGAAAATTAATCTCATTTCAAAACCAAAAGAAATCCATTTACTTATTATTTCAACAGAGTTCAAACTGTTTCTTAACCAAAAATGACAACAAATCACACAGCTTTTTTCAATAACATTTTTCTCTACAAAAAATTCAATAAGTCAGATAACAATTTCCATGAATCTTTGTTAGCATAAAAAAAATTTGAAAAAAGAAAATACTGTATAATAAACCTAAACCAATTAGAATTATTGAATTAATTATAACCTTTGATAAAAACATTAAAATGCGGGTTAGTCTTTTTGTTTATCCTTAGAACCCTGAATTAACAAAATTACCAAGTAATCACTCAGATTCATTCTATTAGGGTACCATATCAAGGTCGAAATATTAGTGAGTATATTTTTGCCCTAGGTCACTAGGGCTGATATATCGACCCTTTTGGGTCGAAAGGGTTAATTGCATTTATCTTGCAAAATAGAATTAAATACTAGAATATAATTGATTAAAAAAATCTATTGAACTAATTACATAATAGAATTAAAATCCATGCTAAATACTAACTTGTCAAAGAGAACATTGTGCTGTGGACACATGCCAAGACTTTTCCTGATGATGTCCATATCTGTTCGAATATCGTAATTATAGATCGAGGCATAACCTGATGTTGGTGGGAATAATCCGGTTAAAATAGACCTGAAAACAAGGAAATTAATTCAAAATTCAATTTCAAAAGATTCGTAAAAATAAAATCAAAGTCCAAAAAAGTTTCTCATTGAATAAAAACCGCTTACATTGTTGTTGTTTTTCCAGCTCCGTTGTGTCCAAGGAATGAAGCAATTTGACCTTCATAAAGATTGAGACTTAAATTCTTAACTGCAACCTTCTTCCCAGTTTTGTAAACCTATCAATCATAAGAGGAAAGCAATTTCAGGGAAATAGAAGACATGAAAACTGAAATGAATCTAAAAATAGCATTTCTCTCAATTTAAAAAAAAAGAGATTTGTTAAAATATTTTAGAAAAGCCAAATTGATCTGGTGAGGGGAATTGTTTTTGTTTACAATGAGCATCATCATAGCTTGCCTCTATGAACAACTTTCTTTGATATATACAGTGCCGGCAAAAAGAAGGTCCGCACTTGTAATTTTTTCAAAAACTGCAAATTTAAGCTAAATTTAATGTAACTGTTTAAACAACTTACACCCCATTAGATTCACCTTTT
>JAUZSX010094719.1:0-18571 GCA_034780655.1 Idiosepius hallami
AATTAATTATTTCAATTAGTATTTTCAAATTACCAAAAAATATTTTTTATATTTTTTATAAGTTGATATAAAATATTGCAGAATGTTTTTTTTTTCTAATATATATATATATATATATATATATATAAATCCATTCTCACTTACCAAAAAGCTTGGATTGAAATATTTTTTCAACTTCATAGGAAAATATTTTACAGTTGATTATTTATTAATAAATAGAATATATATGTGTGTGATCAGAAAGTTGGAAAAAATAAATAGACAAAATATTTCTGTTCTATTTAATGAAACTTGTTTAATTGCTGCCTAAATCTAGATATTTGAGAAAATTTATTGATATCCACATCTAATCTATGTATTAATGTTTAATCAACTGTAAATCAACAACCATGAAAGAAAAAAAAATGGTTGCCTTAATTGGTGAATTGAGTTTGGATTATTATTATTATTAATATTATTATTAATATTATTATTATTCAAAGTTTTCCACTTGTTTTTATTGTTAACCTCACAAAATTTTCAGCTGATAAGCTCTTCTACCTTTGTCAGGTATTACTTAAAATCAAGCAATAAGAAAAGAATAACAAAAATTAAAGTAAAAAGTCTGAAGCATTTGAATAATTATATTAGTGAAAATATTATTGAAAAACATTTTTTTTCAAAGTGCAAAGTAGTACTGAGTGGTCAATATACCAATAATAATAAAAACAATAATAAAAAATAATAATAAACTGTAATTTGTGACATTTGATTATAAACAAAAAAACCCTGAATGAAAATATTTTGAATTTTTAAGATTCATTAATAGCAAATAATTTTCAATAAAAAAATCATCCAAAATGTTTTTCAAATGAACTTCGTGTGCAAGTAAAATAATGTGCGGTAGAAGAGAAAGAACAGTGAAAAATGGACAGCATTTTAAAGTGCATATAAGAAATAAATAAAATTAATACTTAAAAAAAAACAACATTTTTCAAAGTTTTATATTAATGCTTTCTATAAAAAACAAAAAATTAAAACAAATTTAAAAAAAAAATTCTTATATATATATATATATATAAAATTTTATGTTATATATTTATATATAAAAATTATTTTGTTATATATGAATTCATAGAAAGTATACAGGGTTTCTATTATCTTTCTTATTTGCTAAACTAATAGCAATTATCTAAGCTCTAGAAAAATTGTTTAAATTGGGTTTGAAGACCCCAACTTATTCTTTTAGTTTTTAAACTATTTTTGCTCAACATCTAAATTTCATCCTGATTATTATAGTGTGTATAGAAAAGATCAACAGAAATAAAAACCAACACATCAAAAGGGAGATAACCCTGTGCAACACATAAACAAGGAAGATAATCCCGTGTAATATTAGGGTATCATGAAATATAATTGACATTAGTTTTCTAGTCAAACATTTTAATAATAAAAAAAGTCTTAATTTACTTTTTATGGGTTTATTAGGAAAACATTTATATTAGGACTGTTTTTTTTTTTTAAACTAAAATTTAAAATGATTTAAACCCGTAATAAACCTCCAATATTACTATTATCAAAAGTTACTTCTAATCTTTAATAACAGGATTAATAATAACCCGTATCAGTAGTTGTGGTGATCTTTAATAATAATAGTTTTAATAACCTGAAATAATATAGATAAATGGTAAAATCTAGGGTTTTATTTTTCTATGTAAATATTTTACCAAATCAGAGCCAACTCTTTAAGTGACAGGAGTGTGCTAAGTTGCAGATTAATTTTGTTTATATTTGAGCCTTAAATTGTTGGTCAACAACAGCAGAATTGATCCTTTGACAATGCAAGCTGAGAGAGAGAGAGAGAGAGAGAGAGGTAGAGGTAGAGAGAGAGAGGTAGAGAGAGGGAGGTAGAGAGAGAGAGATAGAGATAGAGAGAGAGAGTTTTGCTTGCTGCAAAGGGAAAGAATTCAGTCTGTTGACTCTTTCAGTTTGTTTTTTTGATGTTTGAATCTAACAGAACAAGCCCTGTTTACTTTATTGTTAAACAGCTTATCAACTTTTTAAGTCCTTTAGCGCAGTGAACAAATATTTTGGATAAATGATCTTTTGTCAATAGATAATTTTTGAATGTACTATTCAATCCATAGCTGGAGGGAATATGGGGGGATTCATACCTTTTCTAAGAGTATTAAGCCTAAATGTGATCAGAGAAAAATAATTGGGGTTTGAACTTGTTTATTACACATTTCCAGGGTTTTACAATTAATCCAAAGCACTTCCTTACATACATTTATGGTGGGGATGTCCATTTGGCCTAGTGGGTAGGCAGTCGGTCTTTGGAATTTTAATACACGAGTCCAAATCCAAGGCGTTTCATTTGCATTCATAATAGGACTAATGCCCTTGCAAAAGGTATGAATCCCACATTCCTCTAGGTATGGGTTAAATAGCAAACAAGGTGGTGTTAAAAAAAAATCTACATGTATATACATGAATGATTGTTTTCAGCCTGAAATGACCTAAAAAAGGTTGATATGCTGTTAAACACAAACAAACATTTATGTTTATCATTTGTTAATGTTTCAAGACTTTCACATTAGAAATTTTCTTTTCTTTTTAATTCGAAATTTGTTATAAATCTTTTCTAATAAAACTCTTGAATTTTTGTTCTGTCACAAACAAATATCTTTTTCGTTTTAAGTCTACAAAAAAAAAATCAAGTATTAATTTAAAAAAAAAAAAACATTATTGACAACAAAGCAGCAATCCTCACAAAATCTAAAACCAAAAAAAAAAAAAAAATAAAACAAAACAAATAATTATCAAAAGCTGAGTGAAGGAAGCAGCAAATAACAACATGCGGCAACAACAACAACAAATACTCAAAAATAAAAAAAACCTATTTTTATAAAAACAAGAAATAAGAGAAAACTTTCCTTAAGGACATTTTATCTTGTCTTAAAAATTATTTTTTTGTTTGGTTCTTTGTTTTTATATTAAAAAAAAACAAAACAAAACAAAAAACCTACGACTTCAAAATCACTCAGGCCAAAACTGTGGTCATAGAGAAGCAAGAGTTCTCCTTGCTTGAAACAGCCAGTCAGCACATTTAAATGAGACAACCATGGACAGATCAGGGCAACCCACTGCTTGAGTAATGGTAAAAGTTTAGACTCTGGAATCATATTACACAAGTTCAAATCCCAGTCAAAATTCTTACATTCACTTTCAGCTGTCTCAGGCAGATGTGGCTTGGTTAACTTGGGAGAGTAACTCATCTAAGTGTAAGAATAACATTGATTGCAAAAACCCAGGTAGATGAGACCTGTCAACTCAATGAAAGTAGTTAGTCTAGGTGAAGGGCAACACTGATTATAAAAAGCCCAGGGATATAATGAACAAGTAAAACTGGCCTTGTGCCTATCTTGGTATGGAGCACAAACAAGTATATATATTTCTAAAACTTGATGCAACAAGTAACAAAGACTTGAGAGGTGAAAATTAACTATTAAACAAAATGAAATAAGCTCAGAGAAGATTAAAAGGAGAAAGGATTATCATTAGGACATATTTTATTTATTAATAACTTGGGCAGCAAAGTTGGAGCATTGGTAAAAGCTTGGGCTCTGGAATCATAGTATGAGAGTCCAAATCCCAGTCAAAACCATTATATTTATCTGTAGCTGCCTTGGACAGATGGGGCTCGTTATCACCGAATGCAAAAAGCCTAGGTAAGAGCACGTAAAATGGCCTTGTGCCAAACTTGGGTTGGTACTCACCAAGTAAATATATGTTATTTATTAAGCAGATGAAAAGTTATAGAATAATTGTAATGTTGTGAGATCAATGAAATAAGATTCCAATTGGAGATTTGGGTGATTAACATTTAAACTAAAAATCTTGGATTCCACCATTGTAGTGTGATACCTACCACAGAAATTGTTTCTTCCTTTTCAACTTCTGTTCTATCTATATTTTGCTCCAATGAATGGCACAGCCCCCCCATATTAGTGACTAGTTCTTACAGACTGTGGATCCAAAGCTCTTAATTTTTTATTCTGTGACCTACAACTAGGATGTGAGAAAAATAAGCAAATGAATGCCAATACCTCCCATAAAATCCTACTGCTTTTACTCAAGTGCAGATGTTGCACATTTGTGAGAATCTAATGATAACAATGTAAGAATTAATAAAACCACCGTTAATGGCAGTGAATATTGTTATAGTGAATAAAAAGTAGAATTTTAATTGGTCAGATTTAAAAAAAAAAAAAAAACTATCCAAAATTTCAGCATCCAATTTGTAGATCAAGATTGAAATAAGAAATTAATTAATGTACCCGAATTTTGTTTGTAAAAAGTTAAAGAAATAATGTCTGTTGAATTCATACACATTTTTTTTTCAAAAGGTTACACCCACTACTTTTATAAGCTATTAAATGTAAATCTTTTTCTAGTTTGGAAGCTAAGTGGGGAAGATGACACACACCCAATACTGAGACACGAGTGGGAGTTGGCCATAAAAAAAAGAACACTAAAATAAATGTTGAAAATGACTTTTAAAAAGTGAACAGAGAAGAAAAACTAAAAAAAAAATAAAGATGAAAATAAACAACAACAAATAAACAAAAGTCCAGACAACAACAACAAACAAACCAAACAAATAATAAAATCAAGAAACCATACAAAAAAAGACAGGGGGAGGGGGAGGAGTAACTGGTGAAGAAGGTGGGAGGAAGGGGAGGAGTGTGAGTTGTTCAGTTCTTTTTTTTTTTTTTTTTTTTGACTCAAGTGCAATGATAATTAATACCTCATCTTCCGTTAACGTTATTTCTGTTAAGTCCTTAGCTTCATAATCGTATAGGACCCGAGCTTGTTTTTTTTCGATATTGGGAGACGGCGCCGTCACCTCGATGGCTGGAGGGGCCGACGGATGGGGAGCGAAGGTGCCCAGGCTAGAGAGGCTGGGAGCACCCCCACGGGCCTGGGCCCCCCCTGACGCTGTCGATGAAGAAGCAAAGGGATGGAGAATTGGATGATGGAAACTGCTACTAGCTGGTTCATTGGAAGAAAATGTAGAAGGAGATGCACAACCGACGACAGACGTTGACGACAAGCTGTAAATGGACAATGTTGGAAAAAAAAAAAAAGGAAAAAAAAAAAAACACTTCTATTAGAAAGCGCAAAGGTTCTACCATCAATGTCCAAAATATGGACATCCGATGGAGACAGGCTGCCAACAGTTACAGATTCAAATGAAAAAAAAAAAAGACAATACAATAATAAACCAGAAAAACTTATAAAACCATAATATCGATATCAAAATTAAAGAAAAAAAAAGATGCTGACCAACTCTGATTCAAGGGAGACAACTTCTGTCTAACTTGCATCCACTTTAATACTTTATATTTTCCACAAGGATGAAAATTAAAGGGATTTTATTAATTGATATAATTATTATCTTCTTCTTCTTCTATATATTAATACGATAAAAAAACTTCGTTGGTTATCATGACGTCATTCGCTAACAAACTTTTGATTGGATAAGAAGTAAAGTCGATAAAATTTTGCAGAAAAACAAATGAATAACATTTTATCTTTAAGTTTATTTTTAAAAGTTTTTTTTTTTTAAATTTTCAGTCTGATCTGAATTAATGAGACATTGATTTTTAAATTGAAGGAAGGAAGTTGTTTGTTTAAGAGATGAAAAGGTCCATGCTTATGTGAGGTTTAATTTATTAACTAGCTTGGAATTTACACGTGTTCTGCTAGTTGTTATTATTATTATTATATTGGTTCACATATAAAGATTTATGATACGAGAAATTTAACTAGAATGTCTTTTGAAAACTTAGTTAAGAACTAAATGAAGAGAATCAAACTAAATCAGCATAAATAAACATGCAGATTTGTCATTCAGTTCAGGCTTTTATTTTTGGAGGGAGTAGGGTTTGCAGGGGGGAAAACACAACACTAAAAACACTTTGACATTATTTTTATTATTATTATTATTATTGGGAAATTTTATTTTCCATGGAAAGAAACAACAAACTTGTCAGCATTTGTTTCCATGGAAACTTTGCATATGAGATAAGATAAATGAATTAAAATTTCCACACACATACAGGTAAATCCCAAAATTATTGGCACCCTTTCAATTTTTGTGTTTTTTGGAGGAAAAAAAATTTATTTTTCACTGATTATTTTTATTACCCCCCCGGGCTGATATATCGGCATTGGCAACCGAAGGCAAAAGAATACACATACACACCGTACACACCGATATTTCGACCTTAGTTTTTTGGACCCTGACTTAGTAAATGAACCACCAATCACTGAGCAGCAGAGAGCAGCTCTTTTAAAGGACCATATAAGGGTCAAAATGATGGTGTGTCTTTTTGGCCTTAGGTTACTAAGGCCGATATATCGGCCCTTTAGGGTCGAAAGGGTTAAAGTGTTGATGAACGTTTATATTGACCATCTACAGATCTCCTGAAATACTTAGTTTATTATAAAATACTAAAAAATAAATATAATAATGATAAACAAAAACAACTGAATACAAATTTATTGGCACCATTTATCAATAGCCACTTGCAACCTGCATTTTTTTTAACAGCTTCCAGACATTTTCTATACAACATTACTAAATTCCTGAACACATCAACAGGGATATTAAATCATTAATCCCTGGCGATGTCTTCTAATTCCCAAGCCCACAAGTTTTCAATAATTTTGGCGTTAACTGTATGTGTGTGTATGTATACATACATATATATATATATAACATAAATTTGAGCATGATTCTTGGCTGGAAAAGGCTAATTTTATCTGTGATAAATTTAGAATTGTTGCAATGATGGATTTTCAATTTTCTTTGATTTCAAATCATCAAAGTCAAGTCTTTTTATATTGAAATCACATTGGCTTCATTCTTTTAAAAATTAAGTAAAATTTATAGACAAAAAGGAAATTATGATGACCTTTGGAGGGAAAGGGTTTAGGGTTTTCTCTTTAAACCAAACTGGATTTTAAATTTATAAATACAATGAACAATTATAACAGGAAATAAATTGAAATTGAATAACGCATTAAAGAGTTTTGCATTTTAATAAAACATTCAAGAGTTTTGGATTTTAAAGACCAAACTAATAAAATAAAAAGAATCTAAAAAAAAAAAAAAAAATTGCATAAAACCCAACCTCCCAAAAAAACAAATTAACAAAACTAATAAAATTGAAATAATTATGGAATTGATTGAACGCAGGATTGTGTCAAAGCATTTGGTGTGTGAATGGGTGCTTCTTGCATATTTAGAAAGGAAAATAAACCACACTCTTAACCCCCCCCCAAAAAAAAAAAGCTCAAAAGAAAGAAGCCATAGACCCCCCCCCAAATTGAAAATACGTTTTTAATGAAAAAGAAGATGAAAGTTTGAGGGTTTTACGAAAATTGGGAGAAAAAAACCCATTTAAATCAGTTTTTTTTTTTTTTTCTTTGGTTTCTTTTTGTTTTGTTT
This sequence comes from Idiosepius hallami, assembly GCA_034780655.1. Classification (NCBI taxonomy): domain Eukaryota; kingdom Metazoa; phylum Mollusca; class Cephalopoda; family Idiosepiidae; genus Idiosepius; species Idiosepius hallami. The sequence continues at coordinate 7,499 of JAUZSX010094719.1, forward strand.
TTTTCTTTTGCAGCTTGAGGTACCAGGGAGTGGGGAAGTTGGTTGTCAGTTTTACTTTTGATGAAATGAGGAGAGTTTTAGTGGACATCAAATAAGAAATGAAAAATGAAAAAAAAAAAAAAAAGCTCCCCAAATCTTTATCTGAAAACACCCAAACTTTTCTTTTGATGAACACTGAATTAATTATTCTTGATTATGTTAATGAAAAAAATATAAAATAATGAATTTTAGGAAAATACTGAAAACTAAATGTAAACATAAGTATGAAAGAGAAAGTGAGAAAATCCATCATTTAAAAGATAAGTTGAACAATAAATTGAAAATTTTCAAGGATTAACAAACAATTCAAAGATTTAATCAAGCAAAATCAGAGTTATCCCCCTTTGTACAATCAACAGTTTTATCAAATCTATCTTATTTATAAATGAAAATTTGTACAAGAGTTTGTCCCCTATGGACTCGAGAAAGGTGAGGCTGATTTTTTTTTTTAAGGACAATATTTCAAATATTCAATCTATAAATCTTCAAAGTAATTTTCTACCATTTTGTGATCTTTTAAAATATTTAAATTCCTACGAACAATGCAGCCAATGAAAAAAAAAAATAAAATAAAAAAATAAAACAGTACAGTAAATGAAGCGCTCTAAATTAGTAACAGCAGTTTTAAAAGGCTTTAAAGTAAAAAGAAAAAAAAATTTTAAGAAAAAAACAGCTTTCAAATGTGAATCACTAAAATTGTGTTTTTCGGAATCCTTGAGATGAGGCTTGATTATTTGTACATTTATTATGCAGACTATAATCCTTATCTTTATATTTGTTAAATTTACTATCTTTTAGATGAAGCTTGATAATTAGTAAATTTATTATGCAGCCTATAGTTTTATTTGTATATCTTTTAAATTTACTATCTTTGAGATGAGGCTTGATAATTAGTACATTTATTATGCAGCCTATAGTTTTATTTGTACATCTTTTAAATTTACTATCTTTGAGATGAGGCTTGATAATTTGTACATTTATTATTGGGTTAATATGCTTCATTTTTACATCATCTAAATCCATGAGATGAGGCTATAGTCTTCATTTTTACATCTTTTAAATTTACTATCCTTGAGATGAAGCATGATAATTTGTATATTTAATAAGCAAACTATAGACCTCATCTTTATATTCGTTAAATTTACTATACTTGAGATGAAGATATAAAGATAAGGAACATAGTCCACATAATAAATATACAAATTATCATGCCTCATCTCAAGGATTCCGAAACACTACTAAAAGTTCTATCTAAAAAATATAGAAATTACTGCAAATCATTTTTAATTTAAAAAAAAAAATTTTTATTTTGTGTAGGGGTGCATTTTGTTTTTTACTATTCTATTTAGGGAAAACTATTAAAAAATTGCTAGGGAATTACAGCAGACAACAGCCAGAAATGAAGAAATAGGTGATAGAAATAACTGGCTCTAAAACTTAAAGAAAGAAAATGGAAAAATAAAGAGAGACACAGAGAGAGAGAACTGACAGAAAAAAAGCGTCTTTATTCCTAGACAGCGGTGAAAGGGGGAAGGTTATAAAGAAGAAGAAGAAGAAGATCAAGAAGAAATTTACCAATAACAACAACAATGACAACAACACTATAATCCTGCAGTCGATTGGTTCTTCAGATTTCCAAATCTTGTGGTTCATCTCTGCAGCAGCAATGAGTGACCAAGTAAGAGACAGGAGAGAGATTAAAAACATGAGGCCCAAAAGAATAAATAGAGTTGGGTAGGGGGTGGGATGAGACAAAAAGAAAAAAGAAGAAAAAAGAGGAAAAAGAAGAAAAAAAAAACAGATTTATAGAATGGGGAAGAATTAATGGCTGCAATGAATAAAACATTAAACAATCACAGCAAATAAAAATAAAAAAAAAATAAATAAAAAGAAAAAAAGAAAAAGAAAACGTTAAAAAAAAGGTAGAATTTAAAGAAAAAAAAAGATATCTAAAAGGAAAAATAGAAAAAGAAAAAAAAAATTAATGAGGAAATATTGGAAAAAAAGTTGGAATAAAAAAAAATAAATGGAGAAAAAAAATCATGAAAAAAGAAAAAAAAGACAAAAAAATTTGAAAAAAATTTGAAAAAAAAAATGTTAAAAAAAGGAAAAAAAAATTCCTCAGAAAAAAAAGCTGAAGAAAAAATTGGAAAAATAAACTAAAAAAAAAAAAAAAAAGGAAATAATTATAAATAAATAAAAAAAAAAAAAAAAAAAAAATTTTAAGTTTGGGCCAAAGTTTTAGAATTTGTGTTATTTAGAGTTTCTAGACTATTGTCCTCACCAGTTTGGTCAACACAGTCTATCTAGCTTTCTTCAAGTGTTTCATGTCAAACAGGAAACACTAGAATGACCAGAGACAACAGAACACTGACTTTGCAAATATATCAATAAAGACAGTCTGAAAACTCTGGAGAGAGAGAGAGAGAGAGAGAGATGGGGGGGGGTTAGAAAATGCAAGAAGGCTAAGAGATACAAATCTGAAACAAAACATGCAAACATTTGAATAAAAATAAATAATAAAGGCAGGAAAAAAAGATTAAAAGAAAGAGAAATGAAAGCTTGGCTGTCAGAATAAATAAAATAATATTTGTTAAACTTATTGATAAACCTTAAAGAGATCTATATTATATTTACTTGGTGAGCACCAACCCAAGTTTGGCACAAGGCCATTTTTAAAGAGATCTATATATCTACAAACTGTAGTTTGAAACTGGATTACTGAGATAAAGGAATTAAAAGGGATTTTAAAACAATTTTACAGACTTCATTCTCTGAAACAACTAAGAAATTTTAAGATTTTAATGATCTCTGTAAAGGCAGTCTATAAAGGGAGGTAATTTGTCACTCTAATTACTGTTTGTGATCATGATTGTTATTTGTGACACTAGACATACATACAAGTAAAGTAATATATAGATATTTTTTTAATCTATTATTATTATGATGATTAATTGTATTACTATTATTCTTGTTGAACTTGTGTAGAGAAGAGAAAAAGAAGTGACGCATTAAAGCTTTTCATTTAAATAGAAAATCAAAGAGAAAAACAGGAGGAGAGCAGTTCTAAATATCAAGACTTTTATTTAGATCCATCAACCATTACACCCAGTAGTGCGTTGGGCAGCAAATTTGTTTTTTTGCTGTTTCCATAGCATACTTGTTTTACGAGAAAGAGTCGCTAGTCCTTTGGTCAATCCCAAACCTGGAGGACCTTTTGAAATCAGTGTTGTCCTTCACCTAGATGAGCTACTTTCCTGAGCTAACAAGCCCCATTTGCCCGAAGCGGGTAGAGGTAAATTCAATGATTTTCACTGGGATTTGAACTCGGGTGATACGATTCCATAGTCCGAGCTTTTTACCAATGCTCCACCTGTCTTGTTTAGATGCTTATGTGTTTTGCTTGTCTGAATTGGTTAGATGAATTCAGGTTATCATTATTACCATTATTTCTATTTCTCATACTGATTTACTAAGAGCTTTTACACCTAACAACCATTGGTTTTTACTGGAGTCAGAGTGAGAACTAGTCTCCCACAGAGCTCCACCAGGTTCCACTCCCTTTCAACTGGAATCTATTTTGCACCCTTACTATTAGCAGAGTCATTTATCACCCTATCAATGCCTGCTGATAATTCCTGAAGGCAGAGTGACTATTTGTTTGCTTAGGCTCAGAAGGTCAAGATACCTTTTAGTCAGCAGAGCACTACGTTGTGAGTGAAACACTCTTATTTGTGTGTGATTTTTCCAAGTGATGACTAGAAATTAAAAACAAAAAACGTTTTTTTTAACAAGGCTATTTAAAAAAAAAATGTTTAAAGAAACTCAAAAAATTTTTTACGTAGAAGAAAAAGCTAAGTTTTGAATGATTGGTTTACTAGAGGGAAATAACATTTTATAAGTTTGACAACTAAATATTTTCTTTTACTAGCCAAAAAAAAAAGTTACTAGTCAAAGATCAACTAAAGGTAAATTTGTCTATAGAGCCTTGGATAGTGACTGCATTAATATCATCATCAATGAAATTATTCAGATTTTCATTTGCATTTTTATTCTTACACTCTTAAGTCAAAAGATTAGCGGTAAAAATACCAGGATGGAAATTTATTCAGAAAAATACTAACATTGTGTTTCGATATAAAAACTTTCAAAGAAATATATTATTTAAAGATGCGATGAACATTTCAGACAGAAGGGCTATAAAAATCAAAATGGGAGTCAAAAATAGATGAAAAAATATCAAGGTGGAGTTTTAGAAAAACACTGATAGGTATTTAAAATATTTAAGAATGCGATGAAACCAACTAACTCCTTGCAGTCAGAATGAGGATGATGCATTGCATTGGAAATTGGTTATTGAACAAGAAAACAATCTGAAAAATCTCTAATATTTTTAAGTCTCATCCGAGGATTAAAAGGAGTAGCGCATTTTGAGAAAGGTCAAATTTCATCAAACAATTAAAAAGAAGTTGCTCAACTTGAGCAGGGTCATTAAAAAGAAGTTGCTCAACTTGAGCAGGGTCATTAAAAAGAAGTTGCTCAACTTGAGCAGGGTCAAATCAAATAAGATAAAGTAGCTCAACTTAATATTTAAACATCAAACAAACACTTAAAAGAGTAGCTCAACTTGAGCAGACTCAAACCACATTGAAGGAACAATTGAAAGGAGTGGCTCAACTTGTGCTATTTTTTTTTTCTTTCACTTTAAGTGTAGGTTATAAAATGAAAAATCTATATAGAAAATTGGATCCGCAGTCTATTTATGGCATTAATAGAATAAAAGAAAGAGGAAGAAGAATTGGAAACAAAAGAAAGTAAAATGCAAAAACTAAAACAACTTTCATGAGTTTTGTCAAAAGTTGTTGATAAGGCAAAAAAAGATTGACATTTTTTAGTTGATTCAGTCAGCTTTAAATTTCAGGTTTAAGAGAAAACTACACTTTAAAAAATAAGATGGATCCACAGGGCAATCCAGGATCAATTTGAGTCAAGTCTAGAAAATTTGACTGGAGTAAATATAAAGAGTTTTATGACATGGTACAAGTTGATGGCTGAGCTTGAATAAGTCGTATTTTTCTTCCCTAATTTTCTGTGTTTAGAGCCTCATTTTTTGGGGAATTTATTTAATTTAATTAATTTTATTTTTTGGTCCTACAATAATGAAGATTATCTAAAAAAAAAAAACAATTGAGTTTGTTTTTTGAAAACTTTATTTTTTTGTCATTTTGTATATAAAAACTATTTTTTTTGATTGGCTATATAATAAAAAAATTAAATACAATAATAAATGAGTTACAATTTAGCAAAGGTTTTTTTTTCTTTTTATTGTTTTTTTTTTAAATATTAATTAGATTTAATATTTAATAGATAATTCCGGAAAGTTTAATAACGATTGGATTATTTCCTGAATTTTGATGAATTTTCAAATATTGATAGAGTCCAAAGACATTTGTTAAAATTTTTGTCTCTTTAAATTGAATGACGGATTTAATTACTTCCTCATTTCTCAAATGACATCTTTTTTTCTTAGCATTTTTATTAATTTATTTTTTGAACAGGAATTAACTTCACGATGTATGAATACTATCTTGGCAATTGTTTTGTTCCTAACTTTATATAAAGCATTTCAAAGTTTCAAAAAGCTTTTGTTGAACAATTTGGATTTGATTTTTGTTCTTCTATGATGTATCAACCATTTTGGCACTTTTATTCAAAAAAAAGTTATGAACCAATGTTTTTGTTCATTTTATTCATTTTAAACAGAAGATGTTTTAAAGGTTTAAGTTGGCAGTTGTTCAACACAAAACTTCAAATTTTAGTAAAACAATTGATCAACACAAAACTATTCAAATTTTAGTAAAACAATTGATCAACACAAAACTGTTCAAATTTCTAATAAAGCAGTTGATCAACACAAAACTGTTCAAATTTCTAATAAAGCAAATTTGAAATAGTAAAAAAAAAAAAAACAAATAAAAACAAAACAAAAACACACTGGCAATTTATCAATAAAAAACATGCAAAAAAAAAACAAAACATACAAATAGCCCCAAATTTTTCTAAATTGATAATAATTTAATATAATTTATAGAAATGATTTAAATGACAATAAGTGAAGATAAATCCAAATTTCAAACGAAAAAGCAATCAATTGAGCATTGATGAAAAATTTGATTTAAACCCAAAATTATTAAAAATTAAATACAAATATTATACACTCACACACACACATTTGAAAGAAAAAAAAAAAGAGAAAAAAATAAAGGAAAAATACAGAAAGAAAACTAAGCACAATTTAACAAAGCAATGAAAATGCAGGGTAAATTCCTAACTACAATAAAAAGGCAGTGGGAATAGCTAGCTAACTTTTTAGATAGAGACAGAAAATTAATTAAGAGAATATGAGTCACCAAATAAATATTTATTTAGGCAGAAAACTGTTCTTTAGGCAAAATTCATTAAATTTTGAGCAAAGTCTTACTTTGATGAAAGATTTAGTTCAAATTTAATGACTGTATATGTGTGCAAGTGTTTTCCATGAAAAATTGATTTTTTTTGGACACCTGTCTTTTAAACATGTGTTACTAAAAAATTACGAAGGTAAGGGACAAAGGTACTTAGTGCAAAATAAAGATGAATGATTAAGAAAAAAATCGCATGTAAAAATTATTTGCTAAAAAAAATTTTTAAATAAAAAATTTAGAAAGTGAAAACATAATATTTTTTATTCAAGGCGGTTCTTAATGGTTTTTTCTATGTAAATAATAATGATGTGATTTGAATGCAATTTTTCAAAATTCTCTTAAAAATCGCCTTTTTACTCGATTTCAAAAATTTTTTCAGCGATTATCTGGGAATATTTTTGTTTATTTTTATCTAAAAATCATTTCTTTCTTAGACTTATATTTTTTGAAAACATTTTTTTTACAATCACCCCCTCATGAATTAAAATTATTTTAAAAATTGAAAAATGGTGTACGTAAAACAATTTTTTTTTTTACTAGATTTGTAAAATATAGATTGAAAAATATTATTACAGTTCAATTTTTTATTGTCTAACCTCTTAATATTTTGGTCAGAGCTTTAAAGTATTTTGATAAAAAAAGTATTGTACTAATGTTTTTTTCAATATTTTTTTGACTTAATATTCTTTTGTATTTTGGTTACATATTTTGCAATTAAAAAATAGTTAAAGTAATATTTAATAATTTTGAACCCAATTAATTAATTCTTAAAATTCATTTTAAAAATATTTTCATCGTTGTACGCAGTAAACTTCAAATCGGTTTAGATAACTTGAATTGTAATAGATGTATGCTTTTTTGTACTTTTTTTTTATTTTAAAAAGTTGTAAAAAGTTAAAAAATATTTAATTTTCAAAAATAATAACTAACAATCAGACATTTTAAATACAGAAGTCTAGAGAAACTCGTTTATGCAAATTTAATTCTTTGAAATCGAAAATTAGCTACTGTACAAAATTTTAATAGATTACCCAATTTCAGTTTTTTAGGCCGTCCGGGCCTTCATAGTTTACAAATAAGTCATGACCTTATCTTAAAGAGTTTCAGTTTCTCGCAAAATTTCTAATTGGTTTAGATTTAACTTTGTAAAGAAATTCTAAAAATAAGTAAGTATAAAATTAAACATTTTGTTTTTTAATGATTGAATTAATGATTAAAACAAAATTATGTCATAGGTCCAAGTCATTTTTTTTTAGATAGAATTTTAAAGATGGATGTCTAAGAAAAGTGAAAAAAAAGAAAATAAGTGATTTAAAAAAACTTTTTTTTGCCTTTTGAGCATTAGGAATATAAAACGTGTTTTCAAGCATTTATTTTGATAGTTTCCGCTAACAATTTGAAAAAATACTACATTTTGGTCTTCAGATTCAAATTTGGACATATTTTAAACTATGAATTTTATTTTATTTTTCTCCTTTTAACGCTTAAATGTAATGGGGTTTGAATATGTGTGGAAACACCTAGTGCAAGTGTGTTTCAAATACACTAATACAACTATTACTATCCTCAAAACACATACAAATACACACATATATATATATATACCTATATTCAGACATGTTTCATTTAAACAAATTTTGTTCTTTTTATTGTTTTCTAAGTGACTTAGTTGTGAGGTCTACCCACAATTTTAATTTTTCTTGTTAGAAAACAATAAAAAATTAAATTAAAAATATTATTAAAAGAAAAATTAGAATTTGTTTTAATGAAACCTGTCTGAAGAACAATATTCTGCCAAAATATATATCTATGTATAGATATATGAATATATAAGCTCAGTTTTGGGAGTTGCAGGATGTTGTTATCTAGAATATAAACCAACAAGGAGATTTTGATAGCATACCAGTGTGACTGAGGAGGAGGAGGTAAAAGAAAAGGAGGAAGAGGAAGAGGAAAGGTGGCTACATCTTACACAGGGATGAGATGAGAGCAGTGAATCAATTATCAGCAGGGATGCTGAAACAGGAACAGGAGGAATTAATGAATATTTTTTGGTTTTTCTTATTGGCATCCATTTTGACACAAGAGAGAAGAAAAACAACAAACATCACATAAATGACAATTGATAAAATAATGCATTTATAATGATACTACTACTACTACGAATAATAATGGTAACAGTAAACAACAATGATAAGGATATTTTGCTTTTCGCAATCTGTCTTTCTTTTGGGGATAGCATGATGGGTAAATTAGGGGAAGTAATTCAGTATTTATGATGATATTGTATAGTTCACAATTTCTAATGATATCGTATAATTCACAAGTTCTAATGATGTATAGTTCACAATTTCTAATGATATTGTGTAGTTCACAAGCCCATAAAACTGAGGAGTAGTTGGATGACGAGAAGTCAGTAAACCGTTTACAAGTTGTTTATGATGATGTAACCAATAACTCTTAAAAAAAAATTATCTCTAAATTCATTCATGAGAATTAAGGTTAAGTAATAATTAGCAATAATCAATATTATTGTCATTTTAACTATAACTATAAGGATTATTAGCAAATTTTTAAAATTTCTATTAAAAACAGAAAAAAGAAAATACTGAATGTCTTAACGCTTTTTTTCCTGGTTTTTCTCATCTGAATTTTTTACATTTCTTCATCAAATACATTTATTGATAATCAGTTTAAAAAAACTAAATTAATTATAGTATTTGATATTGATATAATCTTGGTAAAAAAAAAAAAAAAAAAAAAAACAATAGAAGAGTTCATTTACAAAAATAGCCATTCTCTGCGATCTTTTCTTATGAAATCAGTTAAAATATGCATTGTGGATTAAATGATTATGACAATAAAATCTAAACAAAGATACAGAATTACGTATTGCAGTTTAATTTTAACAGAGATGATGTTTATTGGTTTTTGCAAATAGAGCAATTCAATTGTAATCCTAAGGAACAATATTAACTAAAAGTATGTGACTTTGTTTATTCACTATTCAAAAGATTGGAATTAAAAAGGATTTGGTCTTTTATTCCTACACCAGTGGAATGAAATCTTTATAAAATTTAGTTACAATTTAATCAAGCTTATTTTGTTTGGATTTACTCAAAAGTGATTGATCAGTAGAAATTTCTAAGCAATGAACAACAACAACAAAAAAAAAACACAACCTGAAACAACTCTCCGTTTAATCTTGATTTTAATAATTAATACAAAACAAGAAATTAAAAAAAAAAAAATAGGGGGTCAATAAGAAAAAATATCAAAAAAAAAAAAATTAAATGATTTTAGTAAAGAGATTTCATTTCGGAATCCTTGGGATGAGGCTTGAAGATTTGTACAGACTGTTGTCCTCATCCTTATCATTGTTATATCCAAAACGTTGTGAATATAACAATGATAAGGATGAGGACAACAGTCCGAATAATAGTTGTACAAAGAGACTTCAGTTTTGTTTAGGGTTAAAGTAACACCCTCCATTCAGCCCCCTTACAAAAATTGATAGAATGGAAAATAAAAATAAATAAAAATCAAACAGAGGCTGAAGAAGAAAAGGTCAAAGTTCATTGCAGACAATTGGACAATTTAAGAAGACAAATATGACAGAATATTTCATACGAATTCTTTCAGTCCAGAAAAGTTATTCTCTTTTATTAATTTTCAGGCTTCAGCAAAGTATGAAGCCTTTTATAGCAGCCCAACCCCACTAGAGCTGCTGGTTAAATAATACAGTCAATATTAAAAAAGATTTTATTAATCATGAACAGAATAGCTTAAGTTTGGATTTGTCAGATTTATAAAATGTGTGAACTTCATGCAAATAAAAGAGCAACTTAATGAATAGTATAGACTCAGTTGACCAAAGCCATTATCTGCCAGTACAAAAAAGCATCATCATTTCTCTCTGTCACTGCCTGTCTCTCTCTATCTGATATAATTTTTACTTCAAGGCTGACAGTTTATTTATGTCATTGAACAACGGCATATATTTTTTTAAAAAAAGAAATAGTCAAAAAATATCATTGTGTAAATTTATCCACACCCCAACCCTTCATGGCCGACAAAGTTTGGTTGGATTCATTTATAACAAATGAAATGTCTCATATCAATCTAGAGTGTATTATTTATTAAAAAGTAATTAATTAACACATTCATTTTAATAAATTTATCAGTTAGTAAGGGGAGAACACTTCTAAAGTTTTGTTGATGTGTTTTTAGGTTGTGTTTAAATTGAATATCTAAGCTAGCAATAGGTTCACTGTTAATGTGTACAAATGAGATGAAGTAATGGTTCCTAAGAGGTCAGGGGTTAATATCTTGGCTATGGATTAAACAGTTCTTATGTGAGGTCATAGCAATTAATTTTTAATAGAAGTGGGCTTAGAATGCTAATGAGAAAACATCAAGAGTTATCTCTCTTTAATCATTAATAAACTAATTCAAATAATTCACATATATATATATACCTACATACAACCTATTTGGGCAGCGACGGTGGAGCATTGGTAGAAGCTCGGGCTGTGAGATCGTGTTACCCGAGTTCAAATCCCAGTCAAAA
>JAUZSX010094829.1:0-18568 GCA_034780655.1 Idiosepius hallami
ATATAAAGCCTGGGTAAGAGCACGTAAAAATGGCCTTGTGCCAAACTTGGGGGTGCTCACCAAGTAAATATCATATCACTGTGTAACAACATGCAAGCTGGCTGGAATTGAACCAGCACAAGCTCGAGTCAATAGACAATAGGCTGTAGGACCTGTTGTGTCATTGGATCCATACTTCAAATACTAGAGGGCAGTAGGAATCCCAAAAGCTTGGGACTGACGTCAAAAGGTGAATTGGAATTTGTATAAAAAAAGCAGAGAAGAAAGAAGGGAGAAGAAACGGTCACACAGCTAGAAGGAAATGCATGTACTAACAACAGCACAGCGACAACTTTGACAGACGACCTACAAGTAATAGTCTGTCTATATAACTGAAATTTCCCTGCCTAACTGTGACTGAAAAAGAGGAGGAAAGATAGAGTCAACAACACAGCTGTAAATAAAGACTATTAAAGAAAAGTACTAATGTATGTATATGAATTATATATTATATAGCGTATAATATATCAACTGTGCCATATAATATGAATAAACCGAAAACAAGCGGGATGGAGAACACCTTTCCTCTCAACTTTTGGAAGAACCAGAAAACCATCACTTAAAAGACATTAGTAGCTCTTCCAAATTCTAAATTCTGTTATAATCTTTCAGCCCCAGAGATGACTGTGTAATGGTGCATCTATACGTTTAAATTGAATTGAATGAATTTGCAAGCATCTGTTGTTACCGACAATGCTACAGAGTTTGAGCTATAACATCTTATGACCAACGATGGCCCACTAGGACTGGACAGTTTGGCCAGTGCCGTCGGTGGTGTGATTCCCTCCTATGCTGCATCTCCCGTATGAGTGTCAGTATCTCAGGTCCGATCACACCTGACAATACTGGTGCGGGTGACAAACAGAGTGTTTGCGAGCCGATGCGATAGACAGACTATTACTTGTAGGTAGTCTGTCAAAGTTGTCGCTGTGCTGATGTTAGTGCATGTGTTTTCTTCTAGCTATGCGACCGTTTTTTTCTTTCTTCTTTCTTCTCTGCTTTTTTTTAATACAAATTCCAATCCACCTTCTCTGTCAAGACTGTTAAGCTTGCTTGTAGTAACTATACATTTACATACATGGAATAATAGTTGATCTTTTTAATTCCTAAGCACTAAAAAAAAAATATGACCCCAATATGACTATCTTGACCCAACGAGTAGTCAAGGGAACTCCAATCATCAAAACAAATAATATCATAAACTCTTCAGACCCATTAACTGATTCAGCATAAAATGACCCACAGGGGTTGACATGCCATAAAACCAAATCTATGCATTAAATTTAAATAAAATATTGACTCCAAATTTGTGGATTGGCTGTATTTTATTTTGCAATGGAACCATTCATGGCAAGTTGTTTGTCAGTTAGGTTTGTTTACTTGTTAAAATCAAAAATAATTAAACTCACATAGAATGCAATTTATTGTCTATTCATAAATTGCAGCACAGCTTGTGAATGTGCAGAACATGTGTGTGTCCCCACCATGACTCCCTATTCACTGCTATTGTGTGTTTCCAACATCACTATAATTTGATTTATTTGTATCATACAATGCTAAAAATGAACACATTTTATTTAGAAAGTTATAAAAATAGTAGAAAAAAAGAAAAAGAAAAATTGTTCAAATTAAATATCTGCATAGGCACACAGTGTAGAATGTATGAAGACAAAATAGGAAGGAATCAATTATATGAATAATAAAGTATGGGTTGAACAAAAAAAATTGTTCAAAATAAAAGTTTTCATATAAGGCAGTAAAGGTGGGGCATTGGTAAAAACTTGGGCTCTGGAATCATATAATGCGAGTTCAAATTCCAGTTAAAACCATTACATTCACCTTTAGCTGTCTTGGGCAGATGGGGCTCGTTAACTCAGGAGAGTATCTCATCTAAGTGAAGGGAAACACTGAATGCAAAAAGCCTAGGTATAAACGAGTGACATATATATAGAACATGTAAAATAGCCTTGTGCCTAACTTGGGTTAGTGTTTGACCAAGTAAATATAAACCCATCTGAAGGGCAACACTGAATGCAAAAAGCCCAGGTATATAGAGCATGTAAAAATGGCCTTGTGCCTAACTTGGGTTAGCACTTGAGCAAGTCGATATCAAATAAGGACAGTGTAAAAAAATATGGAGACAAAGCAGGATGAAATCAATTCTAGCAGTAATGAACTACTGTGAATATTCCTATAAATGACAAATTTGTTCTCTATATTGGCAATGAGCGTATAACACAACAGAATATCATTTTAGCAAAACCTCACATTGCATTGATAGAAAATATAATGGGAGAAAAAAAAAGTAATTTTTTATTGAAAATGAAAAGCAAAAACTGAGAATGGAAAACCTGATTGAATGGTAACTCAACATAAAAGATAAATTCGTTACTGGAAAAAGATTGAAGCTAGAATTTTTCATACCTCGAACAAGTTTTTTTTTTAAAGAAAGTAACTGAAAACCAATTAATCCGTTCCTTGCTTCCAAAGATCATCCTTGTTAATCCTATAAAAAATATCTTGCTGATTAAAAAATGCACATTGAAATTTCAATTCAGCATAAGAAACAAATATGATGTTAAAAATGAGGTTAAGATAAAAGTTTCTTATGAGCTCTTACTATGAACTGAGACGGAGGGGCTTGCATAGAGTTGAAATGAAGGAGAGTGTTGCATGAGTAAAGAGTTCACGAAACACTAACTTTAAATTCTACGCCCCTATTTTTAAGTGGACTGAATATTTGTCACATTGGCATTCGTAGAATTGAGAAATTTTCGTAACTCGGATTTTTCTATATATGTAAGTCAATATGTACATTTTTGTTTGGAAAACATCTCATACATCAAATTTTTCATAGCAGCTCCTATATAGAGGTACCACTGTATTTTCTTTATCATAATGATACAGTCAGTCAGTCTTAATGATGACTAGTGGAGGCCATAGTGCTTCCACCTTGGCTCCCAACTTGCTTGCGCAGCTTTTTAGTTGAAGTATCTGTTGTGCATCAGATAGTCACCTTCTGAACCTCCAATGCTCACACCCATGGAGCAAACCTGCGATGACTGGTAGCAGAGTAGGCCACAGCTTCTGTCTGAAAGTAACCTGACTTAATTTTATAGAATCAGAGAAAATAGAATTCAATTGTGAATAAAAGGAAAACACAAAAAAATTTTATTATGCAAAAGTAAAAACCGTTTTTTGTATTCACCTTTTTTTTTCCGAAAGAAGACTGCAAGGCAGCAGTAGCATTTGGAATTCGAGTACCAATCTCTTAGCCTTTTTGCATTAACAAGGCCCACAAGGCAGTGCTTTATCCTAGACCTTTTATAATCATTGTTGCCCTTCACCTAAATGAGATACTCTCCCGAGACAACAAACACCCATCTGCTTGAGGTAGCTAAAAGGTAGATGCAATGGTTTTGAACTCACGTAATATGATTCCATAAACTGAGCTTTTACCAATGCCCAATCCTGCCACATGATAGAAGATTAAACAAAATAACCCTAACCCAAAGAAGTTGAAGACAGTAGCATGCAACTGAAAATGGAGAGCTTTTTAATCGCAACAAGTTTTGGGTTTAACCATTGATAGATAGGATGGTTAAAAAAGTGGTTGGTATGGAGAGAAAATGCATAGAACTTTATATGAAATAAATTCTTAAAGAACTTAAAGCTTTGTGAAAAGAAATCATTTTGAATTGAGAAAAAATAAAAAAAATAAAAATCCATTTCAATTTTAGATCCAGCATTTTTTGTTGGCAGCTTAACAATGACAAAGCGACCAAAATGGCCACAAGCCAACAGTTCTTGCTTTATGACTGTATTTAGTCGAGTCTGAGAAGTGGGTTCGTCTCGATAAAAATCAATGTTGCGAAGGAGAGAGTAAGTGGTGTGGAATGTTAGAAACATTTTAAAAGTGGAGGTAGCAAATTGTCGCCGTCATTTTCTAAAAGAAAAAAAAAAAGCTTTCGATTTCTTGGAGAAGAAAATTCAGGGTTTTTTGTTTTGAGTCAAATGATGAGAGACGTGGTTGAATGGCAAAATCAAGAAGTTCAGAAGAGGCTTGTTGTAGTTGCAATGACAACCAGACTTATGGCTAAGAGAGCCTTATCAAAAAAAGAAGTTCCCTTCAGCATGTTCTCAAGTAATGGTTTTGTTTGTTTTGTGCTTAATGGTATAACAACCTTTTTAGATTATTTTAAGGCCGAGAACAATTACTTGTGATAAACGTTATTTTTATAAACACACAGTTTTTTTTTAAATAGACATGTTGCACTATTAAATCAATAGCTAGAGGCAATATGGGGATTCATACCTTTTCCAAAGGTATTAAACGACATATCAACGAAGACGGGCCA
The DNA here is from genome assembly GCA_034780655.1 of Idiosepius hallami. NCBI lineage: Eukaryota > Metazoa > Mollusca > Cephalopoda > Idiosepiidae > Idiosepius > Idiosepius hallami. The sequence continues at coordinate 4,398 of JAUZSX010094829.1, forward strand.
ATTTGTATTCGAACCCGTGTAGTACGTTTTCAAACTTCAATTGCCTATCTACAGCTGATATTTTGTAAATGTAGCAATAAAAGTGAGAATAAAAGTTGGAATAGTTTGAAAAAAAAAAAAAGGTCAAAATGATTTTCTTTGTTTGTTTTGTTTTACAGCATATTAACCTTTTTAGGTCATTTAATGCCAAGAAAAATTATTTCTTGATAAATGCTTTTTTTGTTCACACACAGTTTTTTTGAATAATACAATATTCACTATCTAACCCATAGCTGGAGGGAATGTGGAGATTCATACCTTCCCAATACAAATGGAATAGCTAGGATTCAAACTCGTGTGTTACGATTCCCAAATCGACTGCCTACCCACTCGGCCAAATGTACTCCCCACCCCTGGGTCAAAATAAAAGATAAAAGAAAAAAAAATTTAAATAAATTGTCACGCACACAAAAAATAAAAGATTAAGCTTTACTTTCAGCTAAACTTTGTTGTATACAATCCATTATTTATTATTAATTTGATTATCCTCATCATCATTTGTTATTGGTTGGTGGATTTGGAAATTTATACACTCTCTCAGTGCTTTCTAATTATTAACAAAAATTTAAGAGAGATTAAGAGACAAACTGTATGTTAAATAGAGAGGGAGAAAGAGAGAGAGAGAGAGAGACAGACAGACAGACAGACATTTGCATGGTAGAGCACCAACCCAAGTTAGACACAAGACTGTTTTTTATGTGCTCTATATAACTGGATTTTTTACATTTACTCTCCACCTAGATGAGTTGCTCTACCTAACTCATGAGCACTATTGGCCAAAGGTGGCTAAAGGTGAATGTAATGATTTTTGACCGGAATTTGAACTCGTATAATACAATTTCAGAGTCCAAGCATTTACCAATGCTCCACCATCGCTACCCAGAGAGAGACTCTATCATCACTACCCATAGAGAGACTGTGTATGTGTGGGAGATAAATTAAAAGATAAATTGTCAATGTGCACTGGAGAGAATGAGAGAAATTAAAAAAGAAACAGTGTACATGCAATGGGGATGGAGAGCAAAATCGAGAGACATATTAGTGTATGTGCTACAGAGAGAGAGAGAGAGAGAGAAAGAGAGAGAGTAATTAAGAGGCCAACTGTATACGTCCAACAAAGAGAGAGTAAATAAAAGACAAAATGTATGTGTGAGAATAAAAGAGAGACAGAGAGAAAAAACTGTATAACAGTAAGAGGGAAAAAGATGAATAAACTTTGTATATGGAATGGAAAGTGAGAAGGAAAGTAAGAAGCAAATAGTGTATGTGCGATGAAGAGAGACAGGGGGAGAGGCAGGCAGTGTGATGGAGGGAGAGAGAGAGATTAAGAAACATAATTATATGTGAGATTGAAGAAGAGGGACAAACAGACGTAGAGAGAGAGAGATTAAGAGAAAAACTCTGTGTGTGTGTGTGTGTGTGTGTGTGTGTGTATATATGTGTGTGTGTGTGTGTCTATGTGTATGTGTGTGTGTGTTAATGTGTGTATATTTGTGTATTTTGACCTTGACAATTGAAAAGTAACTTGCTAATCCTGCAAACCCTTTAGGCTATTGGCTAAAAACAAATGAAAAATCAGTATGTCACACTTATATGCTCAATCATTGAATTCAAAAAAGAGAGAAGCCAATTCAATGAAAATTTACCTCAAATAAATTCAAGAGAATTCATCTTACCAGGACGATCCATGAATTTATTGGAGTTTTTAGTTTCAGATTTCATTACATTAAAATGAAATCATAGGGGTGTTCGGTGATTTTATTACATTAAAATGAAATCACCGAACACCCCTACAATAGAATGAAGAGGACTTTCTATAAAATGCAACACGCTCTTACGGCAGAGTGTGTGTGTGTGTATCGGCATACTAACCCATGCTGGTTTAACCGGCTCAACCACTGAACACACACGATTCAGTGCTGAGTCTCAAGGGAATTTGAACTTCACGACCGGTCCCCAGCCACATGTATCTCACAGCAGACCCAAAGAGATTGAAACCCTAAGATGTCACAAAGACTTTTAGCAGTGTGTACCCCTTTGTTAATAAACTCTTAGTGTTAACTTAACTAATGACTCGATATGGGAAGAGAAAGCCTCAGATGTCAGAAAGACTCTTAGAAGAGTGTACCCCTTTGATAATAAACCATTAACTTAACCAATGACTTGATATGGGGAGAGAAACCATAATATGTCAGAAAGACATTTAGCAGTGTGTACCTCTTTGTTAATAAACCCTTACTGGTAACTTAACTAATGACTCGATATGGGGAGAGAAAGCCTCAGATGTCAGAAAGACATTTAGCAGTGTGTACCTCTTTGTTAATAAACCCTTACTGTTAACTAATGACTTGATGTATTCATTAAGGAAGTAAGTATATATCAATTTCCAATTCAATTAAATATTCTGGTTTCATCTCAAACGCAACAATGAAAACTTCCTAAAAAATATGCGCAATTGATATTTAATTTTCTCAAACTAAAATTATTTGCAGATTCACAATACATTCAAAAGATGCATTTATTTGTGTGTTTACAGGCGGTGAGGTTGGTAAAAAGCTTGGACTATTGAATCATAATACGCTAGTTCAAATCCCAGTCAAAAACCATTGCATCCACTTTTAGCTGCCTCGGGCAGATGAGACTCGTTAACTCGGGAGAGTAGCTCATCTACACGAAGGGCAACTCTGCATTCAAAAGTCCACAAAAGATCCTCCTATTTGGGGGTTGAGCATAGGGCTAGCGACTCTTTCTCATAAAACAAGTATGCTACGGAAACAGCAAAACAAATAAATTTGCTGCCCAACACACTACTAAGTGTAAAAGGTTTAAGTCAAAAGGAACTTAAGGTGAAAAACCTAAAAAGCTTAAATTATGTTCTGTGTGTTTTATTAGATCCAAGTGGTGATCTAAGGGCTTTGTTTTTTTTTTTTTTGAATGAAGGTTTTTGGTGGGTGGGTAAGCAGGCATGAGGGGTTGATGATGTTGTTGTTATAATGGCATGTAAACAATTGGAAAGATAAATAGTGCAAGTGAAAAGGTTAAGGTTTTGTTCATAGTAGAACACCAACTTTATTTAATGTATTGTTTACATAAGGTTGGTATGAATAGACTGGGAGAGAGGGAGGAGTGAGAGAGAGAGTGAAAGAGAGAGTAAGACAGAGTGAAAGAGAGAGAGTGTGAAAGAGAGAGTAAGAGAGAGAGAGTGAAAGAGAGAGTAAGAGAGAGAGTGAGAGAGAGAGTGAAAGAGAGAGAGAGAGAATGAAAGAGAGTAAAAGAGGGAGGGAGTGAGAGAGTGTGAATGACTAGCTTGAAGCTCTGGATTATTGTGAATGATGGAGAAGGTGGCGGTGAAGAGTTGAAGGAGGAGAGGGAAGGAGAATGGTGATTTGGAAAAGTCTGGCTGGAAGATGCTGTTTTCTGTTTTACAGAGATCAATAATGGCCGTGCTCGGGGAGGGGGGTGTATCTTTTTTTTTTTTTTTGCTTATTAGAAATAGCAAGAAGAGAGAAAGTTAAAATTATAGCAAGACTGCAAACAATGCTTTGCAACAATCGTTGTTCAGTCGTGGGCACAGACCAAGTGTACCTGGTCTTTCTGTATTTTTCCTAAACGAGATTCATAGTGCTCTATTAAAAACAAAAAAAAAAGGCTTACTACTCATCATTGGCGGTCACTCGTGGTCGAGTATGACTCTCCTCTGTCTTATTCCCTGTGGGCCCTACCAGGAGGACGCCTGTGCGTGATGTCTTTTAATGTGGGGTGACCTGCAGTCACCACACGGCCCCTAGGCAGAAAGGGGCATGGTTCCAATGGCATGGAGAACCCCGACGACTGGAGGCCAACCTCATCCCTCTGTTGCAGCCTTCATCTGCCTTCAGTGCCGTTGTGTCATTGTTGTCATCATCCGCCACATTCCGCCGTTGACGTCTTGCACTATTTAATCCATAGCTGGAGAGAAGATGAGGCCTCATACCTTTCCCAAGGGTAATAGTCAACATGTCAACGTAGACTGAACAACTTGGATTTGAACCCACGTATTATGGTGCTGAAGTCCGATTGCCTATCCACGGGGCCATGTCAACTGCCACAAGCTTACTACTACTCAACCACACTCATTTCTCTTCACATAGTTTACTCTTCTTGTCCCCTTCCCAATAATCTAAAAATAGGGTCTGTGTAATTGGCCGAGACAATTCTCCTTTGACCAATCAGTGGACACCCTTTTTGGCGGGCTCACCACAAGAATCCTAAATTCTTCCTCTTTTGTACAATAGCACCCACTATACGCAATTCCATTAGGCAGTCAACCTGATGTGTATTTTCACAAGATCAGGGCCAATCAAAGATGGCAGGATTCTTGAAAATCGACACTTTTAGATCTTTCCAATTGGGAGAAAATAAAGTTGAACAAAATATTTCTCAAATCTGTTGTTGTGAATCCCAGTTAGTTAACCTTATTGTCATAGTGTTACCATATGGTCACACCATTTGTTAATTCAAAAATAATAAAAACCTGTCAAAAATAAATTTTGTAAAAAATAAAGAAATAAGATTTTTTTTCTATTAAAAGATGCTTAGATTAACAGCTATTTTTGTTGGGTTATGAAAAAAGATTCAAGTAAAAAACAATTTCAATTTGAAAAAAAAGCAAAAATAGCTTAAGACCAAACAAATAGTTTAAATAGTAAATATCAATTCAATCGAATAAAGGAACAAATTTTGGCTTGATATCAGCAAGGTATTGAAACACTTCAATTTTCAATTTATTTATTTGTACAACAAATATATACAAATTTGACAGAAGGCCAATTTTGAAATAGTTCAATTAAAGATATAAAAAACAAAAAGAAAAAAATTCTAAATGAGTTTTTTAAATCTAAATTGGAACTGAAAAATCAGAGAATAGAAAGATAATAAGATTTTATAAAAGTAAGGAAAATTAAGATATCATCATTTTAGAAATGGTTTCATTTAAATATTTAATGGCCATAAACTTAATATTTCCTCCCAAAAAAACTACTGTAACTGAAAAATTTAACAATCCAATATTGGTTCACTGCTGGAAATAATTTTCTTAAAGCAGGAGAATGATTAAAAAGATACTATGAAATTTAAAAAAAAGCTTTCTATATAAGTAGGCTAGACTGAATAAAAGGAAACAGAGCAAAAAAAAAAAAAAGCAACACAAAAAAAAAAAAAAAAGAAAAAAAATCCTTGAAAAAATTGTTACATAAAAGGTTTTCATAAAAAGGATATAAAAACCTTGGATGGAAAGTGCCAACTAGAACAGCTTATCAATTTCAAAAGGAAACAGTTGGCATTTATCATTATGATGACAATGCCAAATAAGGAAAAGAAAAGAACGAAAAAAGAAAGAGAGAAAATAGATAAAGTGGAAAAAAGACAGAGAGGAAAAAAGAAAGAGAGGAAAAAAGACAGAGAGGAAAAAAGACAGAGAGGAAAAAAGACAGAGAGGAAAAAAGACAGAGAGGAAAAAAGAGAGGAAAAAAGAAAGAGAGGAAAAAAGAAAGAGGAAAAAAGAATAAAAAAAGAAAGACGGAAAAATGAAAGAGAGGAAAAAAGAAAGGGAGGAAAAAAAGAGAAGGAAAAAAAGAATAAAAAAAGAAAGAAAGAGAGGAAAAAAGAAAGGGATGAAAAAAAGAAGAAAGAAAGAGAGAAAAAAAGAAAGGGAGGAAAAAAGGGAAGGAAAAAAAGAAGAAATAAATAAAGAAAGAGAGAGAGAAAAAAAGAGGGAAAAAAAGAGACAAAAAAAGACAAAAAAAATAGAGAGAGGAAAAAAGAAAGACAGAAAAAAGAGAAAAAAAAAAGGAAACAAATGAAATTCTTTCTTCATTTGCCAAATGCATTTCAATCTGAACGGAGGGGGGTAGATAAAATCAAGCAACATCTTCTTTTTCCTCTAGGGAGAGGATATCAAAAATTCAATTATCTATCAGCATAATTGTTTTGGCTTTATTTTTTCACTCCTAAAAATGGCAAGGAAAAAAGGACTGCTAAGTCTGTTGGCAAGAAGAGCTTGGACATTAGAATTATAACAGTTGAGTTTTTATACAGTCCAAACAGAGGGAATTTCATGCTTTAATGGTAAGCTTTTGGACATTGGAATCAAATTATGTAAATTCACTTAGTGTCTGTCTAGGAAGAACCCCAGGAGATCTTGGAGATTAGAATTTTGACACACAACATGAAACTTATTATAAATCATCATCATAGCATAACACTCCATCTCAAGATGAAATGACGGACGATAACCATCGCATTCTTTAGGTCCACATTAGTGCAAGGTACACTGAGTGGGAAATTCATGAGCAGGTGAGAAATGGTCTGCTCAGCAGCGCCACAGGGACAAACTGCGTCCTGCACAAAACCCCACCCCAAGAGGTTATCTCAGGTTTTTATAATAATATGGATGGTACAACACAAGCCTTCACCACTGTAAACAAATCTTTGTATGTCAGTTTTATTGCCATACTTGGTTAGACGAAACTCATATACTAAAATCAACAACAGAGTTCATTTACTATTTTTTATTTTATATATGACTATCAGATCAATAACATCTCATTAATGAAGAGAGAGATACAAAATACAGACAAATTCAGATACAGTAAGACTATTTCCTCACTAATAAAAAAAAAGAAAAGTTATTGTTTATATTTACTTGGTTGAGCACTAATCCAAGTTGGGTACAAGGCCATTTTTACGTGCTCATTATATCCTTAGGCTTTTGCAATCAGAGTTGCTCATCAGATGAGTCATTCTCCCAAGTAAAAAAGCCTCAGATGAAGGAAAAGGCCAAGTTTTTGACTGGGATTTGAACTCATGTAATATTAATTCAATTTTGTTCTTGTTTTAAAAGAAAAAAAAAATTATTACTTACAAATTCCAAAGATGGAAAACACTCACCTGAAATTAAATCAAAAAATAAATTTTAAAATCAGTTTTCAAGAGCATTGGAAAATAAATTCATGCATACATACATACACACACACACACACACACACATACATACGTATATATATATATGAGGTTAAATCAAAAAGTCCTAAGACAATTAACACAAACTGAGGGACAATGGTTAGGCGATAGAACTCTGGTCATTCCATCAGTTGTGGACTAGTACTCTTCGGGAAAGGTATGAATCCCCATCTTCCTCCAGCTATGGATTAAATAGTAATTCCCTTAATTGGAATATACAAGCAGCTGAGGGCCATAGGTAAATTTCAAATGCCCAACAAATTCATCACAGCCGACTCAACCTTCAAAGGTCAATATGCTAATCACACACAAATGAGCTATTATATGCATCCAAAGTGTAAGAATACAGATGACTCTTCATCTAACTGGGGATTTAGTCTGAAAGGTTTCTCATCAACCATTACACCAAGTGGTGCGTTGGGCAGAAAATTTATTTTTTTGCTGTTTCCGTAGCCAACTTATTTTACGAGAAAAGTTGCTAGCCCTATGCTCAACCCTTAAACATGAGGACCTACTGAAATCAGTGTTGCCCTTCACCAAGATAAGACATTCTCCCGAGTTAACAAACACCATCTGCCTAAGGCGGGTAAAGGTAGATCTAATGGTTTTGACTGGGATTTGAACTTGCATAATATGATACCATAGTCCGAGCTTTTACCAATGCTCCACCTGACCGCCTCAAGGGCTCAATGGTGGCTAAAAATTATTTCTAAAAAATGAAAATGATTACAGGACAAACACATTTCTTTTCTATAAGTTTTTTAATTGTGTATTTACATAAAATATAAAAATGACATATTTTATAATTTTGGTTTTTGGGTATTTTTTGTGTATGAAAATGACACTTTTCTAGATATCTGAATAGAGAGCAAACTTATTTAGCCTAAACTCGTTAAGAAGAATAAGACATTAATTATTAACGTATACCAAAACAAACTTCAATGGAAAGTAATCAGCCTCATCTTTGAATATGATCCACCATAATAATAAAAATAATAATTAATATAAACAAATAGTAAATATTTTATGTCAAATAGAAAAAAAAGCAGCATTTTTCATCATTCATTAATTTCCCTTTTGAGAGTTAAAAATTACAAGATCAAATGAAAGCATATTTTTTTTTATAAATACCATAACCACATGAAGAGCATTACAAAAGACTTTTGGGAAATGCTTAAAAAAAAAAAAACAAAGAGACAAAAAAAGGATAAAAATGATTAAATTTTAGACCTTTTAGTATATTTTAGGCCAGTTGTTAACCTCATTTGGATGTGTGTGTGTGTTCATCCATGTGTATGTGTGCATGTGCATGCATACATGTGTGTGGTAAATCTTGAAGTATAGTGATATAGTCAAGAGTTGTTTTTGGGTCTATGTATTCTTTACAATACCCAAAGACAATTTCCTTAATGCCATGAATCATTGTGACAATATGATATCATCTTGGCAAGATGAAAACAACAATATTTAATTTAATAATTTCAGCTTCCACTTTTCCATTTGAAAATCCGAAAATAGAAATTCATTTGACAAATTTTTGTTTAGGCAAGTATTCAATAACTCTTATAACAAGGTTACAATGCACCAATTTATTGTCAAAAACAAATTTGACAAAAATTTAACACTGACACAGTGTTAAAAAAAAAGAATCTAAAGATAACCTTCTTTATTAATTTTTCACAAAGACAATAAAATATCAGTTACAAGTTAAAAAAAACAAAAAAACTTAAGGTATTCGATACAGTCTGCCTTATTAAAAAATTTGTTATATTCAAAAAATGCCTGGGGAGCACAAACGGACTTTAAAATTTATTACAATAATACCATTTAAATTAATTCTACCTTCACAAATTGCATTTTCGATTCTAAAATTAAATCCTGTGGAAAAAAAAAAGAGGCCATTCAGAAAAATAAATACTGAGATACTTCCCTTTTCGAGGAAGTCTGTTTGGCCTAGTGGGTAGCTAGTTGGACTTCAGAATGGTAGGACAAGAGTTCAAATCCTAGTTGTTCCATTTATGTTCATAATTAGACTAATACCCTTAGGAAAGCTATGAAACACCACATTCCCTCCAGCTATGTATTAAATAGCTTACATTGTGTTATTAAAAGAAAAAAAAACTACATGTGTATACAATGAATGTTCTTGGCATTAAATAACCTAAAAAGGTTGATATGCCATTAAATACAAACAAACAACTTTTTTAATCGAGTTTTTAACAAATTTAATACAAAATAACGAGAAAAAGAATTAGAAAAGAAACAAACTGTTTTTATAAAGAATTTTTTTAAAAAATTTATACAAGAAGAAACCATGTTTGATAATAGATTTTCATCAATTCTTTATTTTAGAGTAAAAAGTTATAAATTAAATTAAAACTAAAATAAATGATTTTGGGTAAAGAGGACTCTCTAAATGTGATATATGTAAAAACTATGGTGAAAATCTAATTAATTTCTAACAGATTGTCCTGAATATAAAAATCTAAGAAATGAGAAGAACTACAGTAGCCTTATGAAAAAGGTAATTAATTGGTAGATTCCTATTTGAAATAAGAATATATAGAAATGAAGAAAATAATATGTCAGCAAATGTTGTTAAGAAAGACAAAAATTATGAAAAACTTGCAGAACTAAAAAAAAAGGGAAAGGCCGCTGTATAAAGGCACGAAACTATGTTTGACTTCGACTTCTTGCCTACAACCAAAACCAAGACAAATTGAAACATAAATACATAATGATATAACATCCACATCAAAAACAAGTTTGTGGTATGATCAGTCAAAAGCATTAAGCATTCAAACTGAAAGGCCTTTCCCCTCCCCAATCAACTCCTCACACCTACCGACCATGCTAAAGAAAAATCTTCGATTAGAGTTAGAGTTAGAGGACTTGAAGTCTCAGTTCAATCTTAGATTGCAAAAACTCTATAACAATGGGAAAACTAATCCAAGCCCAAATGGTTAAGGAGAGGTCTTCCTGATCAGCAACAACATCAAAGAATATCATTAATTTTTTCTTTAGATCAAAGATCCTGAGTAGATTCTTAGAAAATAGGGCATAGGGTAAAAATGATTATGATTGTGATGATGATCATGTAAAAAACATCCAAATAAAAAGAAAATCAAACAAAATTTAAAAAAAAAAAAAGGAAAAAAACCTATGTCAAGCATGAAACACCTCTGTCCATCATGGCCATTCCATGCTTTCAAAATTAGCCTTATTTTTTAACATCAGGTGGCAGAATCTAATTGTGATTACTAGGGCTGTGACAGTATTCTTTTCAAAATAGGATTTATATTCTCTTGATATGCTGGAAATATTCTTCCAATCATATACTTAAAAAATCGGCTTTTTTTTCTAGGGAATATATTTTTTTAAAAAGAATATGTTTTTAGTTCTTGGGAATATTCTTTTCTTTTTTTAAAGAATATAATTTTTGTTAAAAGAATATTCTTTTATTTTTTTAAAGAATATAATTTTGTTAAAAAATATTCTTTTTGTTAAAAGAATATTCTTTTTGTTAAACGAATATACTTTTTGTTAAAAGAATATACTTTTTGTTAAAAAATATTATTTTTTGAAGAATATACTTTTTGTTAAACGACTATTCTGTATGCAAAGAATATGCTTACATAAAAAGAATATTCTTGCCACAGTCCGAGTGATTAGTTATGCTTAATGTACCAGAAAATTTGAAACCTACTTTTTCACTGTCTTTTTGCTTCAGAAAAGAGAAATAATTTTCTTGAGAAAAATAATTCTTTAACAAATGGCAAAAACAATTAATTTGGTTGAAGAAAAGACAGAATTGAAATCCAAGACATTTAAGTGCTTTTCAATATGTAAAAGAAGAAACAAGAAACTTTCAATCACAAGCTCATTATTTCTACGGTCAATATCTAGGGTGCATGCATATGCATTCTTGACTCTATATAAAGTGAAATACTTACCCCCCCAAAGATAAATGTTGTGTACCTAAATACGGGTTCACAAAAATGAAGAATAAGAATTCAATTATCAAACGTGCTTTAAGGCTCTGTATACATTATCTCTGACCCAGACGACAAAAATGGCCAGCTTACAAACAGCTAGGTGAGTTCATATTGTATCATAAACAGAGGTGTTAACTACCCCAGAACAATTACAATTATACTAGTAAAACAAAAACTAAGAGAATATTGCTTTCGGCGCCCATTTGTGTCAGAGTATCGGGATTATCATCCGTCCTCTATTTTTTAGGGTGTCTATGTTTTACATGGCTTATACAGTACAGACTAGTCGCGTTAGAGACACCGGTTTCCATCAGATCACCAAAGTTAAAAAACGTCATGTCTGGTCACTAGTTAGATGGGTGAACATTTAAGAATATCAGGTACTGTACTAGGGCAATTAACAAACTTGCATGCGGTGCCCCTGCTACTCCTTCAAGTATACCAATTGTTATACTACGCACATCACTGTGCAATAAGATATGAATGAATGACTGTCCCAAGTGGACTTCCAACTGACTGTAGGGAAAAACAGCAAAGAATACTTTGTGTAGTCTGACATCAATCAACCGTTACACCTTGTGGTGCATGTAGCAGCAATTTTTTTTTTTTTGTCTTTTTTTGCTGCTTCCATTCTACGAGAAAAAGTCGCAATCCCAATGCTTGTGGTGTTGTTATTTTAGGGTCATGAAGTCAGAAGAAGAAAGACTCAGAGAACATCGTGTCGCTAGGAAGCAGAGAGCACGCTGGCAACCGGCAGAAGGAGACATCTCCACGTGGTGAGGACAGAGCGAGCATGGGCAGGAAAAAGGAGAAAGAATGCCGGTGGCGTCCTATGAGTCGTCAAGGAAATGAATTTGTTCTGTGGACGGAGTGGTCAGATGAGACAACTAAACTGTAAATATTATTGAAGTTGTTTGTTTCGTTTGTATGAGCTCTGCGGGTTCTGTTGTTGAACTCTTTCTAACTGTCTGTGACTGTCTCAACTGTTTTTGTTGACTATCGTTACAAGCCATATATAATGTAAATGTGTTTCCATTTATTCATTGAATATATGTTTCTTGTTTTTAACAACGGGATATTTTTATTTTTTTTTTGCGTCGTGTTTTCGACGGTGGGAGAAATTCGGGCAGAATTTCTCGTTACAGTCAGGATCCAAAGAAGTAAAATACTGGGATTTGAACTCGCGTAATGAAGATGTTTGCGTAGAGTTCCAAAAAACGTTCGTTTTCTTTCCATTCTCAAATAATCTGCGAGTCTTTCTTTCTTTTCAACACTCACATTTGTCCCTCTGAACCAATGCCACCCCACGCACTTTGCTCATGATTCCGTTTTGTACCTTTTTACTCTGTATGTGTAGAGGGGGACGAACAAACTTCTAAGATGATTTCTATCAACCCTCGTTCGAAAATAAAATAAAAATAAAAACAAAACAAGAGGGGTGGGGTCTGAAATCTATTAGACCCGCCTCTGGTAACTCGTGAGAGCAGGTGCTATTTGGTGATATCTAATTGGACGTTGAAAGAGGGTTTCGAGTTAAAGTTAATGTGGTCTTTTGTTTTTTATTGTTTTGTTTTTTGTTTTTTCTACAAGCGGGGGTGGGTATTAAAAAAAAGGCTAGATTTTCGTCGGACTAATTGGAATGGAAAAATTAGACACTCACTCAACCAAACAAACTTGTCATCAGGTATTGTTTTTTTTGTTGTTATTGTCGTAGGTTTTTATTGCTTCCTATTTTTTGTTTCTTTTTTATTTGGGTTCCAAAGAATTGCTTATCGGATTAAATGATTTATTTAGCTCTATTTAAGATTAAATTCTACCATTTACTGAATTTAATACCCTAGGTTTTGTTCGGGAGGAAGCGGACTTGTGTATTCACAGTCACTAAATAATTGTTTTCTTTCTTCCCTTTTTTGTTCGATTCTTCATTCGTTTTTTCTTTCTTTATTCTTTTCTTCTTTATTCCTTATTTTACTTTCTATTATTTGGACTTTTGTCTTCATCTTAGTAGGTTTTTGTTGTTTCTACACTACGTTTCGGCCTAGTCTCCCTCAGGTCGTCTTCAGGTGTTTATTTTAACCCTAACCTCAGATAGGGATGCTGGGTCTCATCACCAAATCCTCAGTAATCACTGCTTTCCATAGTTGTTGTCTGTCGAACCACATTATTGTGACAAAGTAAATCCCTCTGGCCGACTTGGGTAGGAATTGAGACATTAATAAGGATTCGGTGACGAGACCAAACATCCCTATCTGAGGGAGACCAGACCGAAATGTAGTGTAGAAACATCAAAACCTACTAAAATGAGGACAAAAGTTCAAATAATGAAGTTAATTTCTAAATTTCGAAGCCTTATCTAAAAAATAAAAACTATAATTCCATATTTTTCTTTCTTTCATTTTTCATTTCATTCTATATTTTTCTTTCCCTATTTTTTATTCCTTCTTTCATTTTTCCTTTCGTTATTCCTTTTTTTCATCATTGCGTATTTTCATTTCTTTATTTCATTATTTTTTCTTTCATTTTTTCTTTCTTTATTCCATTTTTTCCACCATTTCTAATTTTTTTCATTCTTTTTTTCAATCTTTCTTTCATTTTTATAATTTCATTATTTCTTTTTTTCTCTATTCCTTAATTTCCTTTCTTTATTAATTAAATTATTTCTTTCTTTTCTGCATTCATTTTTTCCTCTTCTGCATTCATTTTCTGATTTTTCTTTGTTTTCTTCTTTCTTTTCATTAAGTTTTTTTCTTTTTCTTGTTTTGTTCTTCTTAATATCTGTTTTATCGCATTAGACCATCTCGTCAACAATCAAGAAATGTTCAAGTCATTTTATTCAGAATACACATTGCCACACAAAACTTACCCACTCTTACATATTCAAACAGGAACAACCACCACAATAATGCCCGTCAGGTCAGAAGACTTACACAGTGGAACACATTCTCATAGAATGCAAAACCTACACTCATCGGCGGTCACTCGTGTTCGAGTATGACTGTCCTCTGTTTTGGTCCTGTGGACCTTTTCGGGTAGACACCTGTGCGTGATGTCTTTTAACGTAGGGAGACTGATGCACCTGCAGTCACCACACGGACCCTTGGCAGAGAAGGACCTGGTTCCAATGGCATGGAGAGAACC
>JAUZSX010094940.1:0-18565 GCA_034780655.1 Idiosepius hallami
ATAAGGATGAGGACAGCAGTCCGAATAATACTTGTACAAATCTTCAAGCCTCATCCCAAGGATTCCGAAATAGTCTAGCAATTTACCTTTGGACCCTGACTTACCAAAATTTCCAAGTATTCACTCAGGGCCATTCTGTTATAGGACCATATTAGGGTCAAAATACCAGTGTGTCTTTCTTTGTATTAGTTCACCAGGGCTGATATATTGACCCTTTAGGGTCCAAGGGTTTAAATGGTTGTAATAGTTGATATGTCATTAATGAAAGAAACCTAAGTGTATAGAAATGCATAGTAAACTTATAGAATTATCCTTTTTGAATGGGTTTTTAATTCTTAAAATCCAAAACACAAGCTAAAATCCATTTTTATGATACTAGCTTTTAACAAAATTTTGTAACCATTTCCAAATGTTGCTTGCCAAATAAAAGCAAAAGCAACAAAAATTATTTCTCAAAATAAAGACAATCATTTTTCAAGACTTTCTACCATCAATCTGCAAAATTTTGAATCTGGTAAAAAATTTCATCCAGCTTTTAATCAAAGAATTCTTGACATGCTTTCACAAACTTTTGGGACAACAATAAGATAATAAAATCTTGTCCTTGAACCTTTTTCTATTTTTCTAAGAAAAAAAAATACTTTATTCAGAAAAATAAAATATGGGAAATAATGAAATATTTATCAATAAGAAATAAATTTTCTTATTGATAAATTTGTTTTTTTTTACTCTAATCATCATCTAAATCATTTATACAAAATTGATATCCAATGACAGTTTTGTGGATCAACTAAAAGATGATGACTTAAAAAAATAGTCTGAAAAGAACAATGTCAGATTAGATTTTAGAAAACAAGTTTATTCCATAAAAAAAGGAGAAGAAAGAATTTTATACGACTCTGTGTTTTCATTACAATCTATGTTTTTTCATTAACCTTTACACTCAGTAGTGCATTGGGCAGCGAATTTGTATTTGCTGTTTCCGTAGCAAACTTGTTTTTATGAGAAAAAGTCGGTAGCCCAATGCTCAACCCACAAACTGGAGGATCTTTTTTAAGCTTTTGAAATCAGTGTTGCCCTTCACCTAGATGAACTACTCTCCTGAGTTAATGAGTCCCATCTGCCCAAGGTGGGTAAAGGTAGATGCAATGGTTTTGACAGGGATTTGAACTCGCATCATACGATTTCATAGTCTGAGCTTTTACCAATGCTCCGCCTCACCGCCTACAATCTATGTTTATGACATTATTATTATTGTTTTATGCTATGTATTTTTAGATTAATAATCTTGATACATCTATAAACTCACTGATTTGTCTATTTGTTTCCAGAAGTAAAATAAATACTTAAAGTTCGATAGGGATTACTACAATTGTGATGAAAACCATAATAAAATTTTCATTTTCTTCTGGGCAATGCCAAGTATTTCTATTTATATTTTACAAATTTCAAAGTTTTAGAGAATATATCCAAGTTAGGCACAAGGCCAGTTTTACGTGTTCATTGTATTCCTGAGCTTTTACAAATAGTTTTGCTTTTCTCCTAGAGGAATTACTTATATTGATTTAGCAGGTTTCATCCACCCAGGATTTTTGGGAATCCATGTTATCCATACACCTTGATGAGTTACTCTCCTGAGTTAATAAGCCTCATCTGCCCAAGACAATTGAAAGTGAATGTATTTGACTGGGATTTGAACTCAAATAATGATTCCAGAGTCTGCGACGGTGGAACATTGGTAAAAGCTCGGGCTCTGAGATCGTGGTACGTGAGTTCAAATCCCAGTCATAACCATTACTTTCACTTTAGCAACCTCGGGCAGATGGGGCTCGTTAGCTCGGGAGAGCAGTTCATCTAGGTGAAGGGTAACACCGAATATATAAAGCCCGGGTCAGAGCACGTAAAATGGCCTTGTGCCAAACTTGGGGGTGCTCACCAAGTAAATATCATATTGCCACAGTCCTAGTTGTGACTGCAGGGTTAAAAAAAATGGTAAATTCAAAAAAAATATTCAAGTCTGTGACAAGGATAATATATAATAATAGCATATAGTCATAGACCTACGAATAAGTAGAGAATTTAAATAAATGGTAAAATCGCAAAATAGTATAGTCTGTTGTAAAAACAATCTTTATTACAAGCATATTGTCACAGCCTTAATTATGACAAATTTTCTAAACTGTCCAGCGCTTTTGCAGAACAAGCAAACGGAGAAATTGTCCGGAAAATTTTTTGGTCGAGGACCGGTTACAAGACAGCACCGGTTGTAAGACAGCAATTTGATTGGCTAGGGTTAGGGTGAAGGTTAGGGTTTAAGGTTAGGTTTAGGGTTAGGTTTAGGGTTAGGGTTGGGTTTAGGGTTAGGTTTAGGGGTTAGAGGTTAACAGTCCATTAACCAGGATTAGGGTTAGGGTAAGGCTAACCCTAACCCTAACCCTAACCCAGTTCATTAGCCAAACAAATTGCTGTCTTATAACCGGTGTTGTCTTATAACCGGTTCCCGACCAAAAAAAAATATTCCGGACAATTTCTCTATTTGCTTGTTCTGCAAAAGTGCCAACTGCCCTAATTTTTTGTAGTGTTTTGTTTCAGTTATTTTTTCTTTCTTTCTTAATTTTGCTTACGGCATTGTCATCGTTCGTTGTTGGTGGAAAAGATGAATGCAATTATAATATAATTGGAATCATAAATATTGAGGTCATAAAGACATTAACTCTCGCAAAGGAAGGCGTGTTTTTACGAGATTTCTGGACAGGCGAACTAATTATTGATCCACCCAGAGATAAAGAACAAAAAGAAAGAAAGAAAGAAAGAAAGAAAGAAAGAAAGAAATACTGAATAAGGAGGAGGGGGAGAGCGGAATGTGAAAAAAAAATGGTTGTGTTAAACCCAAATCACCGGATGACGACGTTAAGAATCTGTCAGTTCTCTTCAGTCAATAAAGTAAAAAAAATAAAATGAAATAAAAAAATAAAATGAAATAAAGATTTAAAATATAAAATATAAAAATTTTAAATATAAAAAATTTCTAATATAAAAAATTCAAATATAAAAAGAAAAAAATGAAAAAAACAAAACAAAAAAATGTAAGAAAAAGTAGAAATGAAAAAAAAAAAGAAAAAATAATTATTAAATTTGTTTTTTAATGACAAAAAAAACGCTCGATCGATAAGGGTTGAGAATCGGTGCCCAATCTCAATCAATTCTCCCAAGGTTATGGGAAGCGGGTGTTCTGGGTTTTTTTTGTTTGTTTTTTTTGTTTGTTTCTTTCTTTTTTTTTTCTGAAAAAGCAAGTGAGAGAAAAGGGATGACGAAACTTAGGAGGGATCCGATAAAAGTGTCAAATAAGCGTCTTTCTAGTTACATTCCATGACATTTGCCCCCCCTTCCTTCTCTCATGTGTCTCTATCTATCTATCTATCTATCTATCTATCTATCTACCTACCTATCTACCTATATATAAAAAAAAACAAATTATCATCTATTTATCTACCTATATACCTAAAAATAAACAAATTATCTATTTATCTACCTATATACCTAAAAAACAAAATTATCTATCTATATATCTCTCTCTATATCTAAAAAAAACAAATTACCTATCTATGAATTTATCTATCTAGCCATCTATCTAAAAAACAAATTATATAACTATATATCCACCTATATATCTAAAAAAACAAATTACCTATCTATGCATTTATCTATCTAGCCATCTATCTAAAAAACAAATTATCTATCTATATATCTACCTATATATCTAAAAAAACAAATTACCTATCTATGCAACTTATCTATCATGCCATCTATCTAAAAAACAAATTATCTATCTGTACAGCTAATCAATTAACTACAAACTGTCTATCTTTCTATTTATCTATCTATTGATATATTTATATATCCATGTAACTGTTTATGCATTTATCTATATATTTTATATCTATTAATCTATCTATCAACGTATATGTATCTGTTTATCTATCAATTTATTTGTATCTAACCATCCATCTCTCTATCTATCTGTTTAGCTATATGTCTGTCTATTTACCTGTTTATTTATCAATCTATCTGTATATATCTGTTTGTCTGTCTGTCTGTCTTTCTGTCGAGATATCAATCTGCTTAACTATTTGTCCTTCGGTTTATCTATCTATTTAATTATATTACCTTCAAAGCACGTTTTTGTTTATTTTGTTTTTTTCTACATATTTCTGTCATTATATTTTTTCTTATCTATTGTGTTATTTTATAGGACTACGTGTATGTTGAGGAGTGAACACCCCCCAGATTAAACTCACCCAAATCAGCGCAGGTCAATGCATGCGCGAGGCTGATGCCGGAACCTTAAGGCAGTCTCAACGAGCCCGTCTCGGCGATAGGATGCCCGGCGGCCATGTCTCATGTCTATTTGTTAATACACGTTTGTTTTACTACTATCCCGTGTTCTTGTTATTTTCTCTCTGGTACAACAGTGTATCCCCCCAAAAAAAGTTCATCAAAAATGATTGTTCTAGGTATAAGATGACCTAGAAGGTAGATATGCAATAAAACAGAGAAAAACAAACAACTAAAACCTTAATAAAAATTCATTTTTAAACGAGTTTTAAATGTTTCGCCAGTGTTTAGAAACATTTGGGACAACCTAATAATGGTTTGGTTTTGGGGAATAGATCCATAAATATATCAATAGATAGATAAATAGAAAGGTAGACTGTTGATAGTTAGTTGATTAGATGTACAGATAGATTTGTTTTTTAGATAGATGGCTAGATAGATAAATGCATAGATAAATAATTTGTTGTTTTTTTTTTTGGGGGGGACAACATAATAATGGTTTGGTTTTGAGGAATCCCACGTAACATGGCTATGAAAGTTTGTTAAACGCCCCCGCCTTTATGAAAGACAGCGTATCTTCCTCCCGCACCCCCTTCAAAGTGTTCGTATGTTTAAGCAGGTGATGAATTCGAGCAAAGCTGTAAGACATTGCAAAGATAAGTGAACTTGATAAAGTGTGCCTCGGATTCCGGTTGACTGCTTCAACCTAAGTAAATCGGTGTTGGACGTGGAAAACATGGCCAGATCGCTAGAATCGACCATGTCTGCACCAAAACCTTCACAAACGAAAAGAAAAAACAAGAACCGTACAAAAGAGAAAGAGAAAGATTTTTTTTTTAAAAAAAGTACAAAGAAGAATGAAGAGAAAAAAAATGACATAAAATAAGAAATAAACAGAAAAATGAGAGAAAAAAAAAACGAAGCTGATTTAAACCGACAAGCGTTATTCGCTTGATTCTTAATCGCGTTTTTTCTTCCTTTTTTTTCTTATCTTTTCTTTATCTTTATTTTTTAACTGGAACTCGGAAATCTATACCTTTCCAAGTTCAAAATGTGACTAACTAAATACGGATGGGAATACACCAAAACGTGCTTCGTAGTGACTAACTAAATACGGATGGGAATACACCAAAACGTGCTTCGTAGCGACTAACTAAATACGGATGGGAATACACCAAAACATGCTTCATAAGTTGCTAAAAGTTGTGTCTTTTAAATTTGTTCTTTTTTTTTAATTTATTTTTTAGGCTTAAAATTTCTTTACGATAAAGTATTGTTAAACACTATGTTTTTTTAATTTTTTCCCATTTTTGTTCTCCTGTTCAATAGATAAATAGATAGATTGATATAGATTGATTGATAGATTGATTGATTGATTGATTGATAGATAGATAGATAGATAGATAGATAGATAGATGGGTAGACGAAAGGAGACAGGTTGATTCCTGTACACTTTAACGTACAAGTATTATGATTATATTTTTTAACTTAATTTTAGTATTTATTTTGTTCATTTTTCTTATTGCAAAAAATCTTATGAGTCCCCTAGAGAACAAACAAACACACACAGACACAAACACACACACACACACACACACACCTTTACACATACAGACCCACTACCAGATGTAAAATTATAGACCCTAAAAAATGTGGGAGTTTGTTTTTCGCATTTCAACCTCACTGCGTCATTCAATGGCAAGAAATGCTTTAACTGTTTGAATTTGTTTTGTTTATCGGCATTTCAACCTCTAAATAATTAGATTTCAAGATATTTATCTCTTCCTGAATTAACAATTGCTGAAAATTGCATAATGATTAAATGCATTTCTGAATTTTTATCATTTATTTTTTTTAATTCACTCTGTCGTAAAAATGAAGTGACTTCAGAAATTTTGTCTTTTCCTAAATTAAGAATTACTAAAAATTTCATAATGATTGATTTGATTTCTGATTTTTTTTTAATTCACTGTGTGGTAAAAGTGAAGTAACTTCAGAATTTTTGTTTCTTTCTAAATTTATCAATGTTCAAAATTCATAATAAATGGAGGATCCCCTGTATTTTAATAAATTTTTTTTTAATATTTACAATGTGTAAAAACAAAATACCTTCAATGTTTTTGGTCTCTCCTTACATTAATTATTGTTGAAAATTTCATAATAATTGAATGATTCCCTGGATTTTAATACTTTTCAAAATATTGACCGTGTCGAAAAACGGATTTTACAATTTTTGTCTCTCCCTATTATTAATTGTATTTTTTCCAATCTAAGCTGAAAAAAAAGTAAGAATTAAAAAGCAATGTTTTGGTGTATGTGATTAATGATAAAAAATAATTAGCAGTTGTCCTTTAGGAAGAGTAATTAATTGGAAAGATATCGGGGTTGGGTTCTTGTTTGCTGGAAATTTATTTTGATTAAGCATACAATGCCAAAGAGGAAAGAAGGGCGAAAAGCCAATGGTTTGGTTACGATAAAATATGGAAGGAAAGACTATAATAAAGAAGAAAAGTGGATCGATTCGATAGGGAATAGAGAGTCTAACTGACAGAAATAAACTGGACGCTGCTGCTTAAGGTTTGCATAACAAAAAAAAAAAAAGAAAAGATAAAAGTAAAGAAAAGAAGAAGAAAAAATAAACAATGAGGAAAACAGGAGTAAAATCATAAGAGAAAGGAGTTAACAAAAGCGAAATGGGTGGAGAGAGGAAAGTGACGAAGTCGACCGGAATCGAACAATGTGGGAGGCATAAATTCAATTACAAATAAATGGATCAATCACCCCAGGGACAGGGAGCGCCGGGTGGAGACAGAAAACGGTGACCTTCAGTTGAGATAATTTAGAGCCATATCGCAAAGACAAAATACTCCAGAGTTTTCACTAACTTGATTTGTGGCCAATGTAATAGAGGACGGGAAAAGAAAAAAAAACGGTATTCAGATAATAATGAAAACATCAGGGCAAAATACGGAAAATTCTATGGAAGAATAAAGGGATGGCTATGCCCGGGACAATTCAATATAATTTTGTATAATCTGAATACTTGGCCAAGAGAGAAATTAACACTCGGAAGTAATTATTCTGAAACTTTTTAGACTCCATTCATATCAAAATGTTTATTCTATCATCAATTACTAAAGAAATCCACTTTGTACTGTGGATAGGCAGTTAGACCTGGGAATCGGGACACACAATTATATATGAGGACTAAAACCTCTATGAAAGATATGAATCCCCACATTATCATCAGCTATGGATTAAATTGCGTGTTCTTAAAAAATCACACAAGGACAAAAAACAAAGTTTATGAAAAATGATTTTCCTCGGTATTAAATGACCTAAAAGGGTTAATTTTACTCACTGGCGGTCACTCGTGGTTGTGTATGACTCTTCCGTCTTGGTTCTTGGTTTCTCGGGAGGACGCCTGTGCGTGATGTCTTTTAACGTGGGAAGACTGATGCACCTGCATTCACCACACGGCCCCTTGGCAGATGAGGACTAGGTTCCATTGGCATGGAGAGAACCACGACCACTGGAGGCCATCCTTTGTTACAGGTTTCATCCGTCTTCAGCGCCTTTGTGTCACTGTTGACATCATCCGCCACATTCGCCGTTGACATCTTGCACTATATAACCCATAGCTGGAGGTAAGATAGGGCTTCATATTTTTCCCAGTCGACATGTTAACGTAGACGGAACAACTTGGATTCGAACCCGCGTTGTGCGGTTCCGAAGTCCGATTGTCTATCCACTGGGCCACGTTGGCTGTCGGGTTGATTTAACTACCACTACTATCACAAATTACAATGGGAATCATTTTATTTTTGTAATACTACTTATTCTTAATATAATTTGTTTAATAATTTTAGTTCAAGATTGTCACAAGTCATCTGATACTATACTGATACAATATCATTTTCGGTTACGACTGTAATAGGGTAAGCGAGGAAGTGGTCTTGATAGAGTTTTTAACTGAAGAAAAAAAAAGTTGAATGAAAGAAAAAATGAATAAATAAATAAAAATAAAAATTTGTGAACTTCAAGGATGGGCCCAGCAAGGCCTTCAAACCCGGATGCAAGTAAACGGGGTAGAAGAAAGAAAGAACAAAGAAAAGAAAGAGATGAATAGGGAAACAAGATTCAGGGGTTGGTGTGAATTTTAACCCTGGAAAGATAGCTGACCAATGACTAATTGACTGGGTCATGTAAAGAAGATGAAGAGATAGAGGAAGAAGAGGAAGAGGGAGAATCGGAAGAGGAAGAAGACAAAGAGGAGAAAGAAAAACAGCCTGTTGAATTGGGCAGTTGATTGTGAGATTTAGGCCGGTGAGGTTGGCTACCCCTGGTCTGAGAGAGAGAGAGTTTAGACGGACTGCTATGTTAAGTGGCGATGTGATTTTCTAGACCATGTGGGCGTTGAAATAAAAAGAAGGACTCTGGTTGACTACGATTGTACGCAAAGTTTAATAAAAGTTCTTATTTTTCTACAAAGGAGTTTGTTCGGTTTTGTAACCTATAGCACACGAAACGTTATAGGTTTATAACGACAAATGCTTGCCCAAACCAGAAGTTGATATACGGTTAAACACAAAAGAACAAATTATCTAAACATTAATAAAACAAATGTTTAGCGTTAACCCATAGGAAAAAGTGTAAAACTTGTTTTAATTTCCTTTCGTTCTTCTATCATATTAGTTGTGATGAAAACAACAATTTACAAGCACTGAACATGCGTTAAATGTTACCGAAATGTTGTGAGGACCGGTTTAAGGTCCACGACGTCTGACACAGTCAGGATTCACACTGGTAGTCAGAAGGTTAAGGAAAAGATAGTAGCAGTGGAACTCGCTCCTAGCTAGGATATCTTCTAGTCTCTCGGTCTTCTGAGTATCGGTCTTACGAGGCAGTTCAGTGAACTGGTCCATTAAGAGGTGAGATCAGGTCTCACAACACAAAGTTATTTGACTTAATCTAATAAATGAAAATGTAATATCTTTCAGGTCACAATCGTTGACATTCAAAGTGATTGTATAAAATAACACAGTTTGACATATTGCTCGAATGTAATGTCTTTGCTGATATAATTTAAATGTCATCACCGTTAAATTTAGCCCAGTTTTCAAGAGAAAAAAAAGCAACATTTAATGGTCTTCAATAGTGGTGAGCTTTATTTTTGAAAAATGTGTATTTTGTTTGTTTGTATAACGACATATCAATCTTGGGCAGCGACGATGGAGCATTGGTAAAAGTTCAGGCTCTGGAATCGTATTACGCGAGTTCAAATCCCAGTCAAAAACATTACTTTCACTTCAGTGGTCTCGGAGAGATGGAGCTTGTTAACTCGGGAGAGCGGCTCGTCTAGGTGAAGGGTAACACCGAATATAAAAAGCCCGGGTAAAAGCACGTAAAAATGGCCTTGTGCCAAACTTGGGTTTGTGATTACCAAGTAAATATAATATACTATTAATCTTTTAAGGTCGAGAACACAAATGGAATGACTGGTATTATGTAAGATTACGATGATGATGATTGTTGTTATTGCTTACCTGTGGGTGTGTGTCGTCTCGTCTTCTTCTAGCCGTTCTCACACTCGCGTCGATGGACAGTCGTTCTTGGCCAGCAGGGGTCGAATTGGAAATTTGAAAAGGGCTACTTACAATTTAGATGTTGTTCTGAGCACTTCCAGACTCCAGGAGAGGGGCTTCTCCCCCCTGTCCATCTCTGTGGTCTCCAAAGTTGTTAGCTGGAATCAAGATGATTTACAACACGAAGACGGACATTTTCGGTTAACCATTTATTAGCCAAGTGCACTCTCTAAGTTTTTTAGCCCACTCTGAATTCTAACGTGGTCATGATGTCTTTTATACTCAGTGTGACGTCAACTGACGACACTGACAGACACATCGCCACGCTCATATTGCTACAATTAGAAATCATGTGTTATGATTTTGAAGTTTGACTGTCTACACATTATGCTGAGTGAACTTCTCTAAATTTTAAAAAAATCATCAGAATTTTTCCCGTGATTTTTCTCCGAGCAAAATTTACTTTGATCAACTCATTCGATGTTTTAATCTCAATCTTTAAATTGGATGCGGACATTTTGGCCAACTTAGTAAATTTGACGAATTAAAATTTAGTGTTTCAATCACTGTGACAATTTTTGGTCTTCAGACTTGAAATTTGACTTAAAGGCTATTCAGACGTGGTTAACTTAAAATTCCAATAGGTTTCCAATATAGCTAAAATATTTTGATTTGTTCATAATTTTGCTAATATAAAATTCCGATATTTTGCACGAATGCAGTTTCATTATATTTATTTTATCATTTACATTTTACAAACCTTAACACAATTGTATTTTTCTATCTAAACTGACCTTGCTCGAATTTTTACAAATTCTCTTTGTTTAAGAACTAGATCGTAATCTCTAGCTTCAGGATCGAATCCTGCTTCTGGTAGTAGCTAGGCCCAATCAAGTCCTCTCATCACATTACAGTAGGGGTAAGTTTTTCAACTGGTTTTGAATCGGAAATAAAAATCAATTTGGGCCAAGAGCCCACTTCAGTAAAATGGAGAATAAAAAAAGAACTTTCGAATTAAAGGACTCAAATTTGTTTGTTTTGTCGTTCTACCCAACAATCTAATATATTTCTACAGCTGTCCAGCTGGTGTCTTTCTATTACTGCTAAAACATCAGCCATCTTGCAGCCGTTTGTCTCTCTGTGGCTTGCTTCCTTCGATTAATGATCCCTACCCAAATAACTATTGATATTTGCGCGCTTAGTCATGTATTTGAGCAAGTGGTTCTATGTCCCCTTTTAAAATAATTACAGATCAAGCACAATAAATTTCGACGTGGCGACTTATTTGAACTGAGTTTAAACACGTTTTCATTTTAACACCATGTTTATCTTCTTCCTCGTCGTACCTTTTTTCGCTTAACCCTGAGTAAATACAATAACCCCGTCTTCTTCGCCACAGAATTCATTTCTGCTTCTTGTGTCCCTTTCCTCCATTCCAGCAATTTATTTTTTTATTCATCATCCTCATCATCAGCAGCATACAGTCAGTCAGTCTTGACGATGAATATTCGGGGCCTCGGTACTTCCACCTTGGCTCCCAACTCACTTGCGCAGCTTTTTATGTCTAACATTTTTGTCAGATAGACACTCCGTGAACATCCTATGCTTACGCCCAGTAGAGCGAAAAGCAGAGGAGGCCGGAGGGCTTTTCTAAACTGTGTTTGCCTTCACCTAGATGACCTATTCTCCCGAGTTAATGGGCTCTATTTTACTCAATTCCAGCAAGTTTATATTTTATTCATCATCATCGTCATCATTATCATATTCATATTCACGCAGTCAGTCATTAACGATTACTAGTCGGGACCTCAGTACTTCCATCTTGGCTCCCAACTCCCGTGTGCAGGTTTTTAGGTGTGGTATTTGTTGAACATCAGCAACGTCCAATGATCACGTCCAGTGGAGTAAACCCGCACGACAGGCATCAAAGCAGGCTGCTAGGCTTTTGTAATCAGTGTTGCTCTTCCCCTAGAGGATCTACTCTCCCGAGGAGTTAATAAGCACCATCTGCCCGAAGCAGCAAAAGAAAAATGCAATGGTTTGACTGAGATTTGAACTTGCGTAATACGATTCCATTGTAGGGCCGGGATTTTGCAAGGCATGGCACTGACAGGTCGTACATTTCTGAGAATAGTTACATTTGAATTTGTATGTTTTTAGCGAATTTATGTCCCGCCTTCTTTGTTTTGTTTTATGGCATATCAGCCTTTTTAGGTCATTTAATGTCGAGAACAATTATTTTTTGATAAACGTTCTTTTCTCTACGTGAAGTTTTTTGGATAACACAATGTGAAATATTTAACCGATGGCTGAAGTGAATGTTACGATTAATACCTTTTCCTAGGGCATTAGTCCAAATGAATACCTGAACAGAACAACTAGGATTCGAAATCATGTATTACGATTCCAAAGTCTGACTGTTAATCCGCTGTCCCAAATGGACTTCCTCTTATTCTATTTTTGTTTCCTTTTTTTTTTTTTTTTTTTTTTTTACTTTGCAAGTTTTGGCAAAGCCAAACGGGCCAGTTTTAAAAGTGCAGAGCAAACTGAAATATTACTGATATTTAGTATCGTTTACGAACGAGTCTGAACTGGTTTGGGCGAGGGCATGGATACCGTTTTTGTGCCAATTGGCATGAGACTTGCTTTAATGATAGCGTTTCTACAGTTGGCGCTCAACTAAACACAGTAGAATGGACTTTGCAGGGAGGTTCATTCACTAGCACAATCTTCCTATCGAAAATCGGCACGTATCATGAAGAGGAAAAGCAAATACACACATAGCATACGAACCACACATTTGCACAATATAGAAACTGATCTACAGGGTGGGCCAAAAGTCACTTCGGGTTTTTAATATGCTGTCAATTTGCTAAATATAGTTATTATTAATTTTTTTCCAGATAATATTATATTAGAATCATTGGAAATTTATTATGGAAAAGCAAGCAACCTTATCACTTAGAATGATATATATATGTATAATTTAAAAACGGTTCTTCGTATTTTCTAAGTGTTTAAAAAAATTAAAAACCCGAAGCGACTTTAGGCCCACCCTATATTAATAAAAATAGGACACAGAGTAAAAAACAAAACAAAAAGAAATGTTCTTGGGAGAACGAAAAAGATACTAAAAGATACAAGACGATGATGTTATTGATGGTGCTGACCATGGTGGTAGGGATGATGGTTGCCTTTGTAGTGTCTTTGATTCTTGGTGCCGATGTTGTTTATGATGATGGTGATGTTGTTTTGGTGGTCGTAGTAATGAAGATGATGATCATAAGGGCGGTGGCCTTGATAGTGGTAGTGGCAGTGGCAGTAGGTTCACAGATGGTGGTGTTGGTGATGGGTTTGATAAGGGTGATGGGTGGTTGATGATGAGGATGACAATGGCGGTGATGATAGAGAATGTGCTGGTGGTGGTGAGTTGTACCGGTGGTTGATGGCGGTGGCCGGTCTTTGTCGTAGTGATGGCGTTGTTCCTGAGGAGTAGGATTGAAATTTGATGATGAAAATGAAGGAAAATAAGTAAAATTGGTTTGAAAGAAATAAAAAAGAAAATCAGAAAATTACGAGACGACGAAACCCCCATGTAAAAGAAAAGAAAAGAAGAAATACGATGAAAAAATAAAAAAAGAAAGAAAACAATTAAGCCTAAAAAAACGAAAAGAAATACAAAAAATGGATGAAAAACGAGAAAAAAATGATAGGTAAAAATG
The DNA here is from genome assembly GCA_034780655.1 of Idiosepius hallami. Classification (NCBI taxonomy): domain Eukaryota; kingdom Metazoa; phylum Mollusca; class Cephalopoda; family Idiosepiidae; genus Idiosepius; species Idiosepius hallami. Next base: position 13,643 of record JAUZSX010094940.1, read on the forward strand.
TAAGAAAAATGGCAAAAGAAGAAGAAAATTTGAGAGCAAAAGGATAGAAAAAAGTTAGAAAAACAATAAGAAGAAAAAAAGCACAAAACGAAATAAAGATAAAAAAAAAGAAAAAAGTGCAACGAAATAAAACTAGAAACAATAAAAAATATTTTTTTATGTAATGCAAAAAAGAAAAAAAAGGAAAAGTAAACAAAAATAGATAAAACTTAACATTTATTTATTAGTAAATAGCAAAAAAAAACGAACAAAAAGAAGATAGAAATATATAGAAAAGGACAAAAAACTAATAATAAAAAGTAAGTAAAACGATAGAAAACAAAAGAAAAAAAAGAATAGGAAGATAAGGTAGGAAGATGAATCGTTATATAAAACAAAAGAAGCAAAAATATAGGAAAGAAAAAAAACGAAAAACATGGAAACGGAAAGAACATGGGAAATAGAATAAGAGGAAACGAAAAAAAAGTGAAAAAAAAAGAAAAAAAAGAATAAAAAAAGAAAAAACAATGGAAAGAGAATAAGACCTAACGAAAAAAAATTAAAAAAAAAGAAAAAAAAGAACCAAAAGCGAACAAAAAAATACAACGGAAAAGGAATAAGAGGGAAAAAAGTGAAAAAAAAAGAACAAAAAAAAAAACAATGGAAAAAAGAATAAGAGGTAACGAAAAAAAAATGAAAAAAAAAAACAAAAAAAAAGAACCAAAAAAGAAAAAAAAAATTAAAAAAGAATAAGAGGGGGAAAAAAGTGAAAAAAAAAAAGGACAAAAAAAAAAACAATGGAAAAAGAATACGAGGTAACGAAAAAAAAAATGAAAAAGAAAAACCAAAAAAGAACAAAAAAAAACAATGGAAGAGGAAACGAAAAAAAATAGAACAAAGAAAATCAAAAACAGAAGACAATAATAGAGAAAAACAATAAGAAAAGGAAAGTGATTAGAAATTTGGAGATTAAATAAAAAAAAAATAGATATAAAACAAAAACTGATCCGTTGTAATAGAAAATAATAGTAAAAAAGAATGTGATGTTACAAAAATAAAAAAAAAGAAACATTAGAAAAATGAAAAAAAAAAGAAAAAGACTTGTGAAAACACAAAATACACAAACATTATTTCAGGTAAAATAGAATAAATAAATAAGTACAATCAAAGAAAGGACGTCCAAAATTTACAAAAGATAACATTTACAAAAAGTTTAGAAAATAGTTTAGATAGTCCTTAATATTAGGCGCTTCGTGCTACGTCATTTTGCTTTCATTCTATTTACAATGAACAATTAAAAAACAAAATTTTATAAATACGTGCTGAAAAGAACCTATTGAATAGTACCTGGATGTAGTCACGTTTTATGGAGGGTCACTTTAAACGGAGGAACGTTTAAATCACAGAAGTTGATAATAATATTGTTATATGTTATCATATTATTATTATTTAATACTAGTGATTTAAACGTGCTTCAAACTTTAAACTCTTCATAAAATGCTTATAAACATATGAATAACAGCTTGCTAAGCGAAGCTGGTAAAAGAACTCTCATAACGAAAATAGCTGCACCAACAACGATATTAATAATAATGATAATAATGACGATAATAATAACAACAACTACAATAATAATAATAATAATAATAACAATAATAATGATACTACTACTAATAATAATATCGATCATATTCATAACCAACTTATAAGATATCATTTAATTCTATATCTTCTGCGAGCATGAATGAAACATTATTGCATTCTGCATTCATGTTAGAGACATCAGAATAATATTGAATTCTATTTTCTTATCGATTATGAGCAGAATTTAATTCCATGTAAAGTTGTAAATTGAACATCGAAAGTAAACTCGGTTGTTAAACTACACGGGCCACTCTCTTAATAATCCTCAGGATTTAAAGTTGGAGAAAGTAAATTAAGGTCTGCATTAAATGCTACAGAAATTTGGCAAGGACGGCTCCCCCCTTACATAGAAATCAAAATGATAGAAATGCGTAAAATAATAATTAAATAAATGTTAATTGAACAATACTATTACTTTGACCCATCTAAATATCTTGACACTATCATGCACTAGTAGGTTGCATGAATATTACCAGATATCTATTTTATCAATGTAAATCACATGATACATCATATACGTTTTAGGTGCATGTCAATTACATTATACGACTACATACTACTTCACACTCTTTAAATCACCTGATCTTATTTAATTCCAGTGGGTTTCATATCATATATTTGGTTTCAAAAACAGCAACCTCTTTTTTTTTTGATTACATTAAATCCTCTCGATACTTGTACAATAAATGTTTGTTTTTATGAGGTCTAACCTTATTCATTATCTTATCGACTCTTTTAAGAAATATATCACCAAAAACACAACTCCCTAGACATATCACACCTTAACCCAAAACTCATCACAAGTAACCTTACCTGAAACGGTTCTCTCGTGTAATAAGGCGCGCACTTTAACTGCTACCAAGAAAATATAAGAAATACATGTAAAAATTTCTCTTAGAAAACCACAAAATTTGGAGACCATATATGACACGTTCAACATCGATTATCCCCAAGCAGGCCCAGAAATTGCTGTAAAAAATACTTACAGTTCCTTTTCAAAGTCAATCCCAAAAAGAGAGGATACCTGCACCCTTTTGTAGAGCAAAAAAATGGAGGGGTGTTATGGGAAACTCTGGTGAATTTTTCAAACCCCCATTTACCATACTCAGCATATATTATAGCGTTTTCACGTGAGATAATATAGAGTCTAAATAGGTAACCGGAATTCACATTCATTTTACAGAAATAATACTTTATAATATATGCTTCATTATTTTTCAGTGGTTTAGCCAAAGATGTAAAACTGTTATTTTTTAGTGTATATGAACACCCACGTGTGCAAATATACACTATTGGTGACATGATTAATTTTTGATGTTTTCTAATTCGTTCTTTTTTTTAAATATGCTAAATCATTTGTTTTGTTTTTATTTTATCTCTATTACTTGTGTATAATATGTTTTATTTTATAAAATTGCAATAAATAAGCAACGAAATTAGAATATTTTTAGATCACCTAAAATCTTATCCAAATTATTGCAAATCATTTGTTTTGTTTGAAAAATTCAAATAACAGACATTTTTTTTGTTTTATTTCATTTTATGAGCATTTTCAGACATGAAAACGTTGGATATTATTGATTTCAACAGATTAATAGTATGTGTTACTTAAAAGAGTGTGATTGCAGTTAATCGATTCCATGATTATAACTTCGTTTTCTATGTAAAATAAAAGAAAAACATAAAGTTTCCGAATAGATTACATTTTTCAATTGGATCATTTTTTTTAAATCAGATCAATTAGGATTTAATTAAGTTCAATGCTGAAGTTATATTATTTCTCATCATAGAAATAAAAAAAAGAACATAAAAGATTTTCGAGTTTGGAAGAAAAAGAAATTGATATAAAAAGTGATGTCAAATAATAAATGAATTAAAAAAAAGGATATAAAATGAATCGAATAAGGTTGGGTTACAGAAGAAAGATGAAACCCGCTTCCCAGAAAATGACAATGAATTAGGCAAAAAATAAATCAATGTAAAAAGTAATTTCGTTTTTTTCAATATTTCTTATTACTGTTTCATCAGTCTATCTATCTACCCATCTAACTATCAATATATCCATTTATCAATCAATCTATCTATCTTTCTGTCTATGTGCATTTCTATTTATCTATCTATCTATCTCTCTATCTATTATCTATTAAAACTTCTCTATATATAAACTTATATATTTATATTTATGAATATGTTGTGTCTCTATGTATAAGTGTGTAAATGCGTATGTGTATTTGTCAGTATAAATGCATGAATATGGAATCATCGTGAGATTTTGAAATACGAGAGATCCAATTCACAATTACCCATGTTAATAAATTGATCTCCAATAAAATAGATGTAGTTATCTACACTTCTATCGATCAATATATATATATATATATATATATATATATATGTGATATTTACTTGGTGAGCACCAACCCTAGTTTGGCACAAGGCCATTTTTACGTGCTCTTACCAGGGCTTTTTACATTAGGTGTTACCCTTTACCTAGATGAGATGCTCTCCGGAGTTAACGTGCACCATCTGCCCGAAGCTGCTAAAGTGAAAGTAATGGTTTTGACTAGGATTTGAACTCGCATAATACTATCAGAGAGCCCGAGATTTGACTAATGCTCCACCGCAGCCTAATATATATATATATATATATAAATATATGTGTGTGTGTGTGTGCGTGCGTGCGTGTGTGTATGTGTGCGTGTGTGTGTGTGCTGATAACCGTTTTAAACTTTTTCGAGAGGTTTAGCAAGTTGCTGCCTCTTTTTCAACGCCTGCATGAGTAATACGAAAGCTTCTTTATTGAGAGCAAGCGTCATGGTAGAGGGTGATACATTTAATTATAGCGATAAACCAGGAATCCCTATACTAGAATACTCCAAATTTTTTGCTTCAGGGTTTTAAAAATTTCTGCTAAGCTAGCACAATTAGATCATCTCTCATGTTGTTTTCTGGTAGCAACAGCCTCGTAGTTTCTATTGCACAACACTTCAATCTGAATTGTTTTCACAGTGTTCAAGAAGCGTTGAGTAGCAAAAATAATTCCCTATTTTGATGATTGGCGCTAACCATCATAATACAAGTGATTCCTTTGCATTATTCTGATGTTTCCAGTCATCCTTTCTTGCTGTCCTCAACAGATTCAAAACATAAAAAATACAAACATTTATTTCCCTGACAAATTAAACATGAATATATATATATATATATATATATATATATATATATGTGTGTGTGTGTGTGTGTGTGTGTGTGTGTGTCTATATATAGAGAGAGAGATAGAAAATATAATATAAAGTCTGT
>JAUZSX010095158.1:0-18565 GCA_034780655.1 Idiosepius hallami
GAGAGAGAGAGAGAGAGAGAGAGAGAGAGATAGATAGAGAGAGAGAATGAATGAAAATATAAAATTTGGTATAAAGACTTTTCACCAGCACCATTCATCTAAAATTAGTCTTTTAAAAATTTCTGGCAATATCCATTTGTATAATTATTACTATAATTATTATTATTATTATTATTATTACTCGTGTTCGAGCCAATTAACAATAAAGGATTTTAATATCACAAAAGTTGATAAAATAGTCTAAACAAAAAATAGCATGAAAAAGAAATGTAATATATTTGTTTAAATAAATTAAGTATAAGTACTAAGCAAAAGTAATGCAAATATGCAAATGAAGAGGAGGTTTGTTTACAGTTTGGCATTTGATTTTTGTATATGGTAGGATTAGTGACAAGTTTGTTTGATAACTGAATAATTAGTTCTGTCAGCTGAGGTTTTAACTTTTGCATTAATTTTTCAAGAAAGACACCAAATAAGTATATAAACAAAAAGATCACAGGCATTTAATAGGTTTAACATTATAGTTTTTGTATATGTGTATAATAACATCACATTTATATTCATATACATTTCACATACAGTAAGTAGCCAGACATACACATATAATTAAAGAAATAAAAGAACAAATGTTAAATCAATAATATTACATTAAATAAATACTTTGTACATATTTTTTTCCCTTTAAGTGATAAGTAATTGTGAAATAATTTTGAAACTCAGATTTAATCTAATCTTTTAAATAAACAAATATTCTCGTTAATCGATTCTAATAAAACCATAAATATTGTGTTTTTGTGTTCAAATATTTAGGGAAACTTTGTAACTAAAAACAAATGTTTATTAAATACAATTCCTCTTCAAAATTTATCATATTAGACCTATTTAAATCAAAACCAATGCATTCTCCTTAAAAATGGCCTTGTGCCAAACTTTGTTGGTTCTGCTCATCAAGTAAATATAATATTAGACCTATTTAAACTGATATTTCTGCTTTGAGATATTTGAAGTCCAGCTGAAAAGTGAGTTAATTCAATCTATAGAAATACCTTTTTAATCAACATGATTTTCAACAATCTTATAATACAAATGAATAAAAACACCAAAACCCAAACTCTGATGTATATTATCTAAAATAACTTAATGGGAGCTTCAAACATTTTTTTTTTTTTTTTGGAGAAATATTAGTGAAAATTTGATGTTCAATATTCGGATAAGATTAAGAAGAAACACTAAAACAAATAACTGATGATCAAATTCTTTCTTATTTAGGGTTATAAGAATTAAAATTTAGAAATAGAAATACATACAATTGAAGAAGGTCTGACAACACAGGTAAATAGTGTTTGTGTTCATTTTTTTTTTTTTTGGTTATGTAAGAAAGAATAGTTATTTCCAAGTCGAGGGATATTTTTCTCCTAATAACTCTGTTAGCGGTTACTACAAAATAGGAATGTACAACATGGTTTACTAAGAGAGTGAAATAAAGAATTTCCAATATATGAAATGATGAAAATAAAAATAATCAAATCAATTGATATCAGGTGATTGCGCAATAAGAAATGACTTGTATCATTTCTGACAAACAGATTGCAGATAATCTATTGGGGAAGGGAGGGGGGAGAGAGTCAAAGAATGAGTCTTTGAATGGAAATACTGATAATCTTTCTCTCTCTCTCTCTCTCTCTTCAACTATAAGCTTTTCTTCTTTTTGTGTCTTAAATAAGAACAGATTTTGATGGACAACTAAACCAACATACAGACTCCAATCTATTATTATATGGAACTACCATTTTTTTTTTTCTGTTAAATGCTTAAAAGATTTTTCTTTTTTTTTCTTTTAAAGAAAATCAGTCATTCACCTGTTCAATAAAACTCAGTCAAAAACTATTCTTAATACAAATACTAGAAATAAAATAACATTGTAAAAATAAAATTAACGTTATCCATGATTAACAGCTTTCCCTGTTAAATGGACTAGAAGAAAATATGTGGATAAAACATGCCATGAAAAATTATATAATAAAAAAGTATATTCTTCATACACTTTTTTTATTTTTTTTTGGAAGAGTTTTGCAACTTTATAAATAGTTGAATCTCTTTTCAATAATAGGTGGGGCTATAATTTTTATTTTTACAAATTATTTTTTGGTTGTATGTGTGTGTGTGTGTGTCTGTGTGTATGTAAGTATAATTTGCCTGGCGACTAGTTAGTTTGTGTCCATGGGTATTGATAATGTCATTATTGAAATTCTAATTCAGCAATTCTTGGCAATTAAAGAAAAAAATATTATCTTATATTGGCACATGAGTTACTCTACTTAAATTGACAGACCATATCTACCCAGGTTTTTCTTTTGAAACAGTGCTATCCTTACACCAGATGAGATACTCCAAGTTAACAAGCCTCATCTGCTTAAGGCAGCTGAAAGTGAATAGAATAATTTTGACTAGGATTTGAACCCATATAATGTAGTATAATTATGGATGCCTTTGGTAATCCATAGTTCCCCCCTCCTTCATAGGTAGGTAATACAGTGATATGAGGTGTAGAGTGAATATCGGTCACTGTCGTCAATGATCAGCTAATCCCGATATTGACGTCACACTGACTATAAAAACATGAACGCCATGTGTAGACATTAGAGAGGGCGATAGAAGCCAGAGACGTCTACAATGGCTCAATAAAACGGTTAACTGAAAACGTCTGTCTTCGTGTTGTTGAATATTCTTGGTTCCAGCTCAACCACTTTGGAGAACAGAACAAAGATGGAGAGCAGCGAGACACCCTATCTCCTACAGTTCTGGAAGAGCCCAGAAAATTGAACATCGGCAAAAACATAAGTAGCCCTTTCAGATTCCTGCTCAACCCTGCTAGTCAACAATTGATCATCTGTCAACACAGGTGTAAATACTGGTGGCTACGTTACAATAATACAATTCCAGAGTCCAAACTTATACCATTTCTCTACCTTGTATAAAATATGATTTGAGTAAATCTCAAGTAATATTGATTTTCAAATGAGGAAATTCAAATCAAAGTGACGATGCATCTTGAAACAAAAAAACCTGGAAAAGTTTTTAGTTGTTCCAAATGAAAATATGAACAAAAGTTAGAAAATATGTAAACAAAAGATTGTTTAAGATGGATTTCATTTTGATAATAGTAAATAAGATTGGATTGTCTGTCTGACCCAGAAAAATAGACAAGATACTATTGATTTCAGATAAAACTAAAGGGAGAAAAATATATTTGTGTTTGTAGAGTGAGATAGATAGATAGAGAGAGAGAGAGATAAATAGAGATATATATATAAAGAGAAAGGGAGAGAGATATTCTTTTTAAAGGTTTTCCTGAGTGATCATATAAGAAAATGATCAATTCTTTTAAAAATAACAAAGATGAATAAGCTATAATTTAAAAAATTGTTCTTAATTTTATTCTAATGAATAAACTGTTTTATGACATTTTAATTTTTACAGATATTTAATTATGAAATTATTTTTCAAATGCAAAAGTAAAAAATAAAAAAAATAAAAAATAAAAGAATACAAAGTGGGGAAAAAATTTTTAAAAAATAAACAGGTTAAGGGAAAAGAAAAAAAACACATAAAAGGAGAAAATAGTAAAAAGAAGGAAAGAAAAAAAAATAAAAAAAATATGAAACAATATAAATGGGTAAATAAGAAAAAAAGTAAGAGAGGACAAGGTGAAAAGAAAGAAAGGACAGAGTGAAAAGAATGAAAGAGAAGGGTGAAAAGAAAGACAGAAACAGATTTAAAAGAAAAGACTAAATGAAAAGCATTTGGTAATTCTAAGATATTTTACGACCTTTGACTCTGGAATCAAAACCAAAGACTGGTTATTTTAAGATAAAAATTATCTTTAACCTTAATATTTCCATGCTTTCATTTACAGCAGTTTATTTCAAGCAAATTTTTTTTTTTACATAAATTATTAAAAAAACCTTAAAGTTATTATTTTCTAAGGATATTGTTGGGGTGGGACATCCCTGCTGGATTCAGTCCAAAGATATGGACTCTTCCATGACGTTATTTCCACATGACTGTCATCCTGACTGCTAGTAAGAGTCAGAGGGTTACCAGAATGGGAAGGAGTAAAGGTTCTAACTTATACATCTTCTCGCAATCTTCTAACTACTGAAACCCCACATCTCAACAGATATTTAATACAAAACATAGTTCAAGTTTAATGTTTTGACAAACAAGTATATTTATTGCAAATTAGTTTAACTTGTTCAATTAATAATCTATAAGTCATGAAAGAATTTTTGCTTATGCTAAACAAATGAAATAAATGAAAAACAACTGCCAAGAAATTTATCAGCTTATTTTTTCCAAAAGATTAGCAGGACCATTTTGCTATAGAATGACAAAAAGAAAAATCCCTAATTGTGAAAGGATGGCAGTTCAATTATACAGAGACAGTTGACGTGGTCCTCTAGATAGGCAATCATACTTCGGAACCGTCATACACAGGTTCGAATCTAAGTTGTTTCGTCTACGTTGACATATCAACTAATAATATCCTTGGGAAAGGTAGGAATCCCCCATCTTCCCTTCAGCTATGGATTAAATAGTGCAACTTGTGTTATTAAAAAAACTGTGTGCATAAAAATAATGTTTATCAAAAGTAATTATTCTCAGCATTAAAATGACCTAAAAAGGTTGATATGCCGTTAAACACAAAACAAATAAAATCAAATATAATTAAGTTATGGATGAGTAGAAATCTAAACATATTAAAATGATTGTAGAATCTTTTAATATAAAATGCTGGGAGAAAGTCAAACACCAATGGAGTTGATGGTTATTAACTGCCTGACTGTATGTGTCATGCATAATAAACTAATAACTGCAGACATAAACAACAAATTGCTGGCTGAAATAACATTAACTTACACTAATCAAATTAAATGGAAAAACTTTTGGTAAGAAATTAGAACTTGATTCTTTTTTTTTTTTTTTTTTTAATGAAATGAATAGAGATGGAAGTAATGATGTGAATTTTCTTATTTCAAAAATATTAGAGAGTGGTTGAGATAACACACACACACAGATTTTTTTTAAATTGTATAGTTGAGTTGATAATTGATTTATTTACCATCTGATTGTGAACTTGCATCTTGTGCTGCTTTTAAAGTCTGCATCCGAATGATTTCTATTTTCATTTTAGCATCACTTAGCATCTGCTGGGCTTCAGCAAGAAGTTTCTTATCTCGAGACGAACCACTACTGTACATGGTTATCATATTCTCAGCACCTTGTTTTACCTGAAAGAATAAAAAATTATTAATGAAAGAGGAGGAAGAGGAAACAAACTAAAAATTACAATTTATAACACACAGAGAACAATAATTTATTATTAGGTTTTGCCTTATAATATATACTTAGTGAGCAGCACCAACCAAGTTTGGCACAAGGCTATTTTAAAGATGAATGCAATGGTTTTTGACTTGGATTTGAATTCGCATACTACAATTTCAGAGCCCGAGCTTTTACCAATGCTCCAACTTCGCTGCCCTAATAATAACGAGATTTAAATAAACATTTCATTTTATTTTTCTGGATTATGTAAAATTACTTTCAAAGACATTTTCAGTAAAAACCAAGTGATTTAAGCATAAATAAATACATTTTTAACAAATATACTTATTTACAATCTGCAAGATAATTTTTTTTTTAAATATTAAGTTAAACTAAACAACTTGAGAATAGGTTTATTTTTCAAATTGAGAATTTAAAGATTAATCTGAAATCAACTCTTTCAACAATATAAACAGGTTTGTAAAAAGTCAGATGTTCTTCAACACAACAAAGGGATGAACTAAGTTACCTTTTAAACTCAAATATAATCAAAACCTAGCAAAGAACTCAGCAATACAAGATATAAATTAATTCTAAATTTATAACCTAAATAAGTAAGTCTACTTTAAGGGCTTCAGAGCTTGATATCAAGAGCCCAAAATAAAATTATTCTGAGGTAATACATATACTTAAGGGCACACCAATTCAAACAAAAACTCCAACCCTTTAAACCCTAAAGAACCAATATATTGGCCCTAGCGACTTAAGGCAAAAGAAGGCACACACACGATATTTCAAACTCTACCTTTGGATCCTGACTTAGCAATATTACCAAGTAGTCACTTAGAGCTGTTCTATTAAAATAAAATATATTAGGGTAGAAATGTCAGTGCGTCTTTTTTGCCTTTTGTTACTAAGGCCGATATATCGGCCCGTTTAGGGCTGAAAGGGTTAAAATTGCATTAATTTAGCAATATAAAAATTACATTGGATTGTTTTGTTGGATTCAAGTTGAAAATGACATAAATGATCAAAAGGGTGTGGCATATGTATAGTCCTTGGGATGATGTTGCTAAAGATTTCTATAAAGCAGATTAAAGAAAATTCAATAATTATTTTTAAAACAAAATGTCATAGAGGAACTTAGCTGCAATTAATAAGAGAATATTCTCACTTACTCAAAATCAATAAAACCTACAAAAACTTTGAATGAAATTTATTTTCAAGTAATAAAGTTGAGTTAATTTTTTTTCTCTTTATTTTAAGTTGGATATTAAATGGAGTTAAAAAGATTTTGATGTACAACATTAAAAGTACAGGAAATTCTAGAACACAAATGTGGCTAAGTTTATTTCAAATATCCATAAAATTAGGATTATTTTCATTGGAAAAAAATCTATGAAAGTGTTCAGCAATAGATTAAATGGATTTCTATAATACAAAGAGAAAAATAAGAAAAAAAATAAAAATAACACCTAAATACTAATGTATATTTTTCTTAATGTATAAGAAAAATGCTCCAAGTAACTTTTCACAACAAATTATTAAGTATAAAATAGTACATTTTCTTATGTTTGTTTCATGACCAATTGATTGAGTTGTGCCTGTCAAGTCCAAGTAAAGGCCAAATTGGTGTGTTGCAGGATCATATTCCTTTATAACCCCCAACATGGACCTGCTCAACCACCAAGATCCCATGGGTAACCACCCACAGTCAACTGTTGACATCATTGAGAGGCTTTTTGCCATAGGCATGGAGGCAGTCAGAGTATTCTGATGCCCCACTGACAGGACAGGAATATGTTTGAAGGGTAAGTTATAAATCTTAGATTCTCATGGTGATTTTGGTTTTCTTCTAGAAATTTTATCCGAATTTTTTTTCTTCTAAAATAAAAAATATAAAAAAATTGTGTTTTTATTAACTTCATTAAGTAAATCTTAACAGCTTTTTTATTTTTATTTTGATATCTGTATTTAAAATCAAAGTTTCATATTATCTTCTGTTTAAATGAATTTTTCTCCTTTTATAAGAGGGGAAAAACATATGTAAACCTAAAGAAATTAGTATCTAGATATATTGGTTGTAATAAATTCCTATTCCAAAATATATCTAAGTTTTGTCAGTTCCAATTGAAAGACATTGGACTTTAGAAATGGATTTAATCATCTTTCATTAAAAATGAATTTTGAATCATTCAATATTTTCTTAAATAAAAAATATCAACAAATGTAGAGTAATATAGTTTAGTGAGAGACATACTCTTGGAAATGAATGAAACTAGATCTACATCATAAAGGGGACTTCATATAAGCTACTGATTATTATAAGAGATAATTTGCTGTAATATATTGGTTGATAATTCATTATAGATTAGATTTTCATAGGAGTGTCAAAAATAACAAGAGGGTGTCCCATATAAAATGAAAAAGAATGATATTGTTATCTAGCATTAAAAGACATTTCTAAAGGATTTTCCTCCTTTAATAACCTCATTTTAAAGTAATATAATGCGCATCCATTATATGTTGATTAATAGAAAAAAAAGTTTATTGGTAATTTGTGAGTTTTATGCTTGTTAGCCTGATTTTAATATTGAATGGGAGTGTTATCGAAATAATTTGTGCATTTTTGGTCAGGTTTTATACTGTTTCATTGCTCTTCTCTCTATCTTTGCTCTTCTCCCCTCTGCCCCTGAATAGATTCTTCCTTTCCATTTGCAAATGGAATGTCAGCTTTTAGATGGTCTCTTTCTTTTTCCCCTCATCAACTCTTATTGATAAAAAGAAGAGGATTAAGAGATTAGAAGATTTTTTTTTTCTGGCCCTAAATGAACAGAGTAACACTTTTCTTATGGAGGATAGATAAGATTAATAAGGGAGTCATTTCTAAGAATGAGTTAATATAATGAATTGATAAGAAAATATTGAAAAGTTAGAATTAGTTATATCTGCCTCGTTAGATGGGCTTTACTCTATGATTATATTTTTAAAAATGAATCAGATATAATCAGAAATCATATCAGCACTTATAACACAACACAAATTTGTAATTGAAAGAACTACAGAAAATAACCATTATTTTATGAAGTAAAACCCATCATCTTAATCAGAGAATTTATTTTTAAGAATTAAATTCAGTCAAACAGGATTAAATAAATAAAAAAATAATAAATAAATAATAACATTTTTCAACCATTTTTTGTTCATCTAATTGGGATCCATTCACATTTTTTCAACGTAATTTAACTCTCAATTTTTTTTTTTTCATTCAAAATTTTTTTGACTTATGCTTTTTTTTCTTGTTTTAATTTTTTTTAACAATTTAAATTGATTACCAGTCAAATGATCAATCAAACTAATTTTCATAGAACTATAAGATTAGTAGAAATCAAGGAGAAACATCTTCTCCAAAAGTTGGTGTGTGTATGTTTAATGCCAGGATGAGGATAACAGTCAGACACTTTTTATTGTATAACCAAACCAATTTACTGAGAGACACACAGACAGGTAAATAAAGCCTGTTTATAAAAAAAGACGTACTATATAAAAAAATTTTCTCATGACTTATCAAGTTTATAAATCACAAGTTTTTATCAGATTTCATAAAAATAGTAAAATTAAAGAAACAGAAAAATATCTGGTAAAATAAAAGTAAAATACTTTAAAATTATCATTTATAATTTTTTTCCCTAGTTTATTTGTTCTAATATTTAACTTTCAATTGATAATCCATAAAATTACAAAAGAAAAAAAAATATCAAAATACAAATAAACAAGAATTGTATGCAACCATTTTCATTTATTTATTATCATTATTACAATTATTATTATTATTATTATTATGCCTGTTCTCTTGTGGAATGGAATAGTTGAAAGAGTCAAAGAATTTCAACAGAATGGTTCCTTTAAGATTTGGCCAATTTTGGAAATTTGATTAGAAGACTATTTATCAGCATCAGGCATAGTTTACATTTGTGGGGTAGGTCTACTGGGTGTGGTTCTTGTCTGTGTAATCATGCATCATGTTCAGAAGTTAACAAGCAAGAAGATATTTTTCATGGCATGAGGAAGAAAAGGAGAGGCCACTCTTAGTTAATAATGTAGAAATACAAATTCTTAGTCATACCTTTCATAATAATACCTTCAGAAACATAAAAACTACACCATCACAAAAATGTTTTTAAAACATAAAATTCTGATAAAAAAATGTTATCTAAAAAAAAGTCATAAAAAGAAAATTAAAGTGATTTCACAGAGTTTAATTGAAAGTCAATTTAGAATAATCATAATGAGAATGAGAGAAAAACATGCGACTTGTGTAAGGAATGCAAACTGTCTAATTAAAATATTGCAACAGGAAGTTGCTTTGTTTTGTAACAAAAAAAAAAAAGAAAAAAAAAACAGTACTTTTTCTGTCTTCTACCATCTATTGGTAAAACACTACATTTTCCCCCTAACCAAACCTAATGGTATATGAAAAGGTTATCATCAAAAATAGGAATTAAAATAGAACTTTTATTGTTTTTTGGAGAAAGTGAGGCTTGATAATTGTACTTCTATTTTTTTTTTTTTCTGTAATCTGAGGTTAGATCACCAGAAGACGTTCAAAGGGTTCATTACCCAAAATGATGAGAAGTAACAATGACAATAGTTAAAAAAAAAAAAAAATGTTCCTAAAATTTTTATGATGATGACAATTTTTTCTAATAGATCATGACTTACAAGAAATTAGTAGGTGTTATGATTGGAATTAATTGATTTGGATGCAGCATTACACAATGGATAAAAATTCTATAAGAAGATTTTAGGGATAAGAATTGAAAATCAAATCAAGAAACAAAAAGATTTTACTTTTGAATCATAAATTCATGCTTAATTAAAATCTCTTTGACAAGAAATGTTTTTACAATCATTTCAATGGTTTATCTAATTATTTTGAAAAAGTTAAAAAGGAATCAAATTCGATTTGGTGCTAATCCAGATTAGTTTAAAAATTGATATCTTATACAAGAGAATTTATGGTTTCTTAGTTTTAAGGTATATCAAATTTTACAATCATTATTAGATTATGGCTTACATCTAATGTTAAGGAAAGGAATGAATAGATGATAGTCACTGTAGATATTTTGTATTTTTCTTGGTCTGTAGTTAGAAACAAAAGAATTCTTAAACCATTAATATCAGTTATAATAATTCTAAAACCATTGTTCTGAAATCATTTCTCCCTTTTAAACAAAGCATTAGAAATTATTATTGTGTACAACTAAGAGAAAATGAGGATGGGATTTATATATTTTCCAAGGGTATTTAAAGTAAATATAAATTCATTAATTCTGATTTATAAGTGAATGAATATTTTACTCTTAGTTCTAATATTGTATGAGAAAACACAATAATCATGAGATAAATCATTTTATCACATAAAAGGTTCCAACATAAATTGTCCATTATCTTTAATGTCATTTATCCATTAGCCTTGCTGTTTCCTTTTTTTTTTTTTTTTAACATCAAAAGGAGGAAAATTCAAATTGTTTATTGATCTTTGCTTTTATAGCATCCAACATGAAACACACACACATTTATGGAAAAATAATGAGTAGGAGTTTAGGTCAAGACTATTCCTCAGGTTGAATTACAAGTGGTTATATAGGCATACATCTGGCAACATTTCTAAACAACTGTTATAATCCATTGTTATACATAAAAGGAAACACAATACATCAAATCACAACAATTTTTGACCAGTCCGAGTGTATACCATAATTTTTCATTCTTTTTAATTTAGATATTTTATTTATAACAAAATAAGATAATTGATTAGACATAACTAAAAGTGATCCAAAGTGAAATCCAAAAGGAAATAACAGTAAAACTTAATTGAATTAAGTATTGCTACAATACCTGTGTGTGCGTGTATGAGAATTTATCTTCATTAACCCTTTAAACCCTAAAGAACTGATATCCCAACCTTAGCAACCAAATGCAAAAGAACACAGACAAGCTTCATCATTTTGACCCTGACTTAGAAAAATTACCAACAAGTAACTCAGAGCCTTTCTATTAAAGGACCATATTAGGGTCAAAATATTAGCATGTCTTTTTCACCTTAAGTTAATAAGGCCAATATATCGGCCCCTTAGGGTCGAAAGGGTTAAGACAAATCCTTTTATAACACCAGTTTCCTGTGGGCAACCAATGAAACAGTCCTGATAATGATGGGTTTATTTTTGGTTCTTAAATTTTTCAAAGTTTTAGTTTCATTTTTTAATTGAGGAAATGAATCATTTTATTCATTAGACAGAGAAAAATACCTTAAGTGGGATTTTTTTTTTACTTACTAATTCTTACCTGGATTTTTACAATGCTTAATTCATTTTCTTGCTAGATTATATAGAATATTCATTTATAAATATCCTTACCAGGTGAGAATCTAGATTTCATACTAAATTTATCTACATAATGTTCTTTAGAAGGGTGGACATTTCTTCACTATTTTTTACTGACTTTTTTTTTAACTAAAAATGACCTATTTATTACAATCATTATTTTTTGTATTTGTGTATAGGTAGTGATAGATGAAGAGATAGAGAGCAGAGGAAGATCGACAGAGATAGAGTATTTAATGATAAAGTAGCTTTGAATTTAAAAAAAAAACTTAACCTGTTATTAACAAATTTTTCTAATCAATTTTATTTTAGTCATTGAATTAATAACACTTTTTATTAACAAAACATAGAATAATTGATTTTACATAGACAATCCTTGACTTCCCAAAATGCTTGATTCACTTTAAGACTCTTCACATAGAAACCAATTGCCATTGAAGATTTCATTATTTTCTGGGGAAATGATTAGATTTTTATTTTATGGAAAATATGAAATGATAAATAATTCAGTTCTATCTACGGTTCTATGATTAGAACATGCTGTATTTGGATTAGGTTTCTATTGGAGAATTAGTGGCCGAGTCCATGACATCACTTCCATTGATGTTGGCACTTTCAAGAATGAGGACTGGCGCGTATCAGAGATTGGGATGTGCCTCGTAAGGTCAAGTATTAACGCCGAAGGGTTGAGCAAAGGTCTTGCTTCTTGTTTTGCCTGTAATCTTACAGAATATAAGTTGTTTTCATACTTCCTGTGTCCACATTGTTTTATTTCAAACTAACACCATAACAGTTTCTGTTACAAGCTTAGATTAACAACATTGAAACAACATTCAAAAGTAATGAAACTGATACAGAGAAAAATCAAGGTTGAATGTTTTGTTCTTTCCTTTATCATTTTATTATCATAAAACAAAAGTAATTCATCAGATGAAAGATTTCACTTTGAAATACAATGAGGAAAGTGATTCCTTCTTATAATATATACTTCATTAGCATCATTTTAAATATTTAAGTCACAATCCTTTGTTTTCTTATCATGAAGAGGAAATTCCATCCCCAGTAACAGGAGAATATCTTTATTTATGTAAACTTTATATTATGTGCAGAAAGAGACACAGACATTCAAAACAAGCAAATTTATTTGAGTAATAAAAACCTAAGATACAATGAGTACAGTGAACTTTAACAAAAGTAAGTTTTTTTTTTTCTTTTTTTTTTAGAGTGAGAACATTAAGTAAATAATTTGAATATATATTTTTGTTGTGGATTTATTTCTTGAATGATCTTTTAAGGACTTCTTTTTAAAACCCCAGAAAGTCAGTTTTAAACAAAACAGAGATACAAAGAGTTAACTACCATATTTAAGGAATTTGAATAAAGAAAAGAATTTTCATTTTTCACAGAAGATATGAAATAAACCTAAAATGTAGAAGAGCGGGATGGCATAAGAATAAACACGTCATTAAAAGAATAGAAGATTTAAAAAAAAAAAAAAAAAAATAGCTTTAATTTTAAAAAAAAGAATGTAAAGTATATTTCAATCTTAGTATTAAATAAAACAAAGGAATTATCATAAAATACATTAATTTTTTTGAATTCTTGAAGAAAAATTCTCAAGTCCAAAGCTTTACCACTATGCTACAGACAGCTTGACAATATGTAGCAAGAAAGACTATCAATAGATCTCTTCATAATATCTGATTCACAAGACTAACTATTAATAAATATTTATATGTTTATTGTTGGAAGCCATTCTGTTGCATTGTTTGCCTCAGATATTAGTTTATTTTTTTATCATTCATCCAAATTCTTTTATTCTATTTTCATGACAGCAATAGAGTGATAGACCTAAAAGTGTTGAAACTTGTTTGTTAAAAATCTAGACTAAATATGTCCTTAGTGAGACATTAAGCTTATGAGGTAACTTTTGTATTATGATATAAAAGTCAGTCTCACTTTTATATGTGAAAGGTAATAAAAGAATGCTCTTACTATATAAGTGAGTTGACCATAAAATATTATGTAAATTATAATGCATTATTTACAAGAACACACTGATCTTAGGAATAAATCTAAATTTATCCAATGAGAAATTTTCCCCATTACAAGAAATACAAAATTCTTAGAAACATTACATCAAGTAATTTTTCTCTTTTTCCCAACTTTATCTTATCTAAATTGAATGTTAAAATAAATTAATCTAAACATAAAAATCACACTTTTGTTTTCTTTTTCAAATAAAGTGCAGAAAAGTTAATAGTTACAAAATTTAAACTACTACGC
The DNA here is from genome assembly GCA_034780655.1 of Idiosepius hallami. Taxonomy (NCBI): domain Eukaryota; kingdom Metazoa; phylum Mollusca; class Cephalopoda; family Idiosepiidae; genus Idiosepius; species Idiosepius hallami. Next base: position 13,998 of record JAUZSX010095158.1, read on the forward strand.
CAAATTCTTTCTTTAATGAACCTAAGAATGGGAACAACTAATACTTTCTATACAGATAAGATGAGTTTAATCCAGATCTAGGAAATGATAATGATAATAATAAAATCTCTAAAATAAGAGAAATTAATATGAAGAGTAAGAGGCATACAGCAAAAAAGAAAAGAAAAGAAGAGAAAAGGAGAGAGAGAGAGAGAGAGAGAGAGAAGAAGAAAAATTGAAGAAAAAATGGGACAACTAAATAAATTCAGTTTTTAGTGCTAAATAAAAAAAAAAAAAAGGTATTTTTTACAAAAAATAAGTAAAGCAAACAAAAAAAAAGCAATGTGACACTAACAAAAGAAATATTCAAATATTTGATGATTTCATGATTGTGAATTGTATTATTAGAATGAATCTTTATAGTTATTTAATGTTTTTATTAGAGAAAAATGGCAAAATTAATTGAAGAAACTTAATATACTTTATTCCTTGTAACCAAATTGTAATGTTGACTAGAATGAGATAATCTATGAAGATGAATTAGCAAGTTCTGTTCAAAATTTCTAAAAGCTTCTGATTTCAATCTAATGTTTTCTAAGCTTGACAAGAAATATCTGATAAGAGGAGATAGGCACTGGATTAAATAAATAACCAAATTGAACTTTCTTTTTTAAATCCTACAAATTTTGAAAAACCTACAAGTTACTCTCAGTCTATACATTCATTTTTCGGCCTCAATAAAACTTGTTTTTTTCTTAACTAAAAAAAAAATATTTTCACATATTATAATTTTTTTTTAACACTTTCAACATTTTTAATGGAAAAAAAATGTTGAAAATATATTTTTCAGGTCCTAATTAGCTTTGAAAGATTAGCAACCATGTTTTTTGACAACAAATTTTATTGCACACAAAGTATGCAACGATGAAGATGAAGACAATAGTTTGAATTCTCTAAGAAATACAAGATGATTGTCTTTTATTTTAGTAAAAAAAAAAAAATGTTAAAAGAATGATAGTTATTTTATTAACTCATAGATGTGGAATGTTCTTGAAGATGGTTCATAAATTTGTTAAAAATATTAGCACAAAGGTGAATGTGGCCGATCAGAATTGGAACTTGTTCTATGATTCAAAGGTTCTTTTACTTTTCAGACTATTGCTTTTTTTGTTTGTTTGTTTTACTTATTTTTTTTTTTTGTAAAGATGTTATATTTACTTGGTGAGCACCAACCCAAGTTTGGCACAAAGCCATTTTTACGTGGTTTTTACAACCTAGATGAGCTGCTCTCCCAATTTGACGAGCCCCATCTGCCAAAGGCTGCTAAAGTGAAAGTAATGGTTTTGACTGGGATTTAAACTTGCGTAATACGATTTCAGAGGCCGAGCTTTTACCAATGCTCCATCATCACTGCCCATTTTTTTTGTTAAGATTTTTTTTTTAGATTTAGCATCAAAAACTGAATTTATTCAATTGTTTTCTCATTAATTTTTATCTTATGCTATACTGAAGAAGAGAACAAGAAAATATCATAAGATACTTGACAAAATTTAGATTGTAACAATAAGAATTGTAACATGGTAATGATGGAAATGTTGATGATTAAAAAGTGGTAATCAAAATAAACAATTAGAAGATAAGAAGAAAAACAGTTTTTTTGGTTTAAATAAAACTCTTCTTTACTAGAAGTGGTGAGTTGGGAGTAAAAAAGTTTCAAAAGATTTGCCTTTCATTGGATCGCAATTCCTGGAAGAACAGTACAGATAAATGAATCTAATGCTGTTTCTTTTTTTAGTCCGAAAAAAAGATTTAATATCAACAGTTTTTACTACATCCTTCTTGGAAGAATTTTAGTTTCTGGTTTTTTAACCTTTTTTTTGTTTAATTAATTTTTAGGAGAAGGCATCAAAAAAATAGTGATGAAAAGTTTTAATTAGCAAATATAAACGTAAGCCTTTGAAAAGATTTTGCATTCAATGTTCAGCATAAACAGAAGAGATCTGAAGTTAAAAATGAAATGAGAAACAAAAAAAAGATATATTTAGAAAGTTTAAAGTAAAAATAGATTTTGAATAAGTAAGTAGGTAGTGGGAAGGATGGGATGAAGGAGAAAAGGATGGGGTGAAGGAGGGCCCGATGGGAATTTCTGACAGTTAAAATAGCATTTGTTCTGAGTGGGCATTTATTGTTGTAGTCGAGTAAAACTAATTTATTGGAACATTTACAAGTGTCTGATATCAGTAAAAATATATAGTTTTGTCTGATGAACAGATAAGTAACTGATAATCACTAAAAAAAAATTTTTTTAAAAAGGCTGTTGGCTGTCAATACTAATAAATTTTAAATCATATCCTAAAAAGTGAATGACTTCTAGGGTGAGAGCACACTCCAGGCGTCATTCACTTTCTAAAACTAACATACAATTTCTGTAAGCAGAAAAAAAATACTGACATTAGAAATTGCAGTGCTACCTTTCAGCACTTGATGGTTACCTAAATCTATAAAATTCAGAAAATGTTAAATGTATTTTTATAGGATTAGTATTATTGCCAGACTCTGACAAGATGGAATTATTCAGCAATATTCACAGCTTCACTGAGATAACAAGTGATTGCTAAAACAGATTAATAGGAAAAGGACTCAATATTATTTTTTTAGTTCTCTGTAGTAAGATTAATTAAATTTATAGTTAGAGTGTTTAATATCAGTGATAGAGCATTTATAGTAGTTAACCGTAGACACAGAGTCAATGGCCTTTGGTGACTGACAGTATCTTGCCTGCTTTTCGGTCTGAGGACCATGCAGGCGAGAAACTAACAGTCACCGAAGGCCGTATCTATGCTTAACTAATATATAATAATACATAACTCCGAAATATTACTAAGTGGAATAACACCTTTACGCATCATTTAAGTCTTATTAAACATTTTATTTATTTTCTATATTATATTATATTTACTTGGTGAGCACCATACCAAGTTTGGCACAAGGCCATTTTTACGTGCTCTTACCTGGGCTTTATACATTCGGCGTTACCCTTCACCTTGATGAGCTGCTCTCCCGAGTTAACGAGCCCCATCAGCCCGAGGCTGCTGAAGTGAAAGTAATGGTTTTTACTTGGATTTGAACTTGCGTCATACGACTTCAGAGCCCAAGCTTTTACCAATGCTCCACCGTCGCTGCCAAACCCAAAAAATTATTTATAATAAATGGAAGAATGTATACACAATCCAATACATGTACATTATATGTACGTGTATATATATATATATATATATATATATATATATATATATATATAAACTCCAGAGAAGGAGAGTTCTAATTCCGGTTTTATGATACCGGGCAGTTCCTTTAAGGGAGATGCCAGGTATACCGACAATAATTTCGTAATTGAGTACAGAACCGAATCGAGGGCTTGGTGAATTTTGGATGAAATATGTGTGAATTGCATCAATATTTATTTATGCAGGTAGGAAGGGGAGATTACTTCATGCTAGGATTTATTATAAATGATTTTTTGGTTTTGGTGGGGGTTAAGAAATAAATTAAGGTTAAAAGAAAAAACATGGAAAAATGTTTTTAAGGAAGATATATAAAAGAAGAATCAAAAGAAGAAAATAAAGGAAGAGAAGAAGAAGGGAAGAAGAGAAGAAAAAGAAGAAGTTATATAAGAATAAGATAAAGAAGAGAGAAAATGAGAAAAAGAAGAAAAAAGGAAGAAGTAGACAAAATAGAAAAAGAAAAAAATGAAGAATAAGAAAAAAAATGAGAAAAAAGAAAAGAAAACAATTTTCTTTAGAATTTGCACGGATGTAGTTCATGTGTCTCTGAGTGTTCTTAGCAATGTTTTGAATCAGAGTTTTCCCGATAATTATCGCTAAACAGTGGTTTTACAATTAAGACTTAAACCGTAAAATTGCCGTTATCAACACATATCTTGGTTTTGGACCAGTCTGTACAGCATTTGTTTCAACGTGGTCTGAAGGTTCCATTCTACTTTGGTGTTTGAAATGGTAACATCATGGCATGTAACTGTTCTCAACCGTAGACCGGCATATTATATTATCCGTGTCTGAGTCTTCCTTATTGACGCTTTCCGAGCTACAACACTTACATATATTTTACCTTGGAATCATATTATGCGAGTTCAAATCCTAGTCAAAACCATTACATTTAACTTTAGCTGCCTCGGGTAGATGGGATTCATTAATTCGGGAGGGCAACTTATCTACGTGAAGAGCAATACTTAATGCAAAACCCAGGTATACAGAGCACGAAAAAATGGCCTTGTGCCAATCTTTGGTTTGTGCTCGACCAAGTAAATATATTATATTTTCCCTTGGAAAAGTTAACGAAAAAGAAATCTTACTGATTTGAATCAAGTAATTTGGAATTTCAAGTCTAAGTTCTTGCACAAAGATAAAATGCATACATTCCTTCCTATGCAAGAAGAATATTTCCAACGGTATATGCATGCAACTGTGTGCGTGTTTTAGTCATTACACAGCACACACACACACATATATATATATTAATATATATATAAATAAGATATATATATATAAATATAAATATATATATATATA
>JAUZSX010095267.1:0-15000 GCA_034780655.1 Idiosepius hallami
ATGGTTCTCTCCGTGCCATTGGAACAAGGCCAACCTCTGCCAAGGAGTCGTGTGGTAACTGCAGGTGCATCAGTCTCTACACGGCAAAAGACATCACGCACAGGCATCCTCCATGGAAGGGTCCACAGATCCAAGACGGAGGACAGTCATACTCGACAACGAGTGATGCCAAGAAGAATAGAACTTTTTATTTTATTTTATTGAATTAATATTAAGTATAATAGGTGGAATCATTCATTTATTTAGCGATTTATGGGGTATTAGAAAGCATCTTATTTTTTATTTTATTGAATTAATATTAAGTATGATAGGCTGAATCGGACATTTAATTTGCAATTTATGGGGTATTAGAAAGCATCTAATTTTTTATTTTAATTTATTTTATTGAACTAATATTAAGTATAAAGGCTGAACCAGACATTTATTTAGTGATTTATCGGGTATTAAAGGGTTAATTCAGAGTTACACAGAAATTCAGGTTATGTCACTAGCATAGGAACAGAACTTGTTCGTAACCAGAGGGCCGTCTCTAATATGTATAATAAGCGGAATCAGACATTTATTTAGCTATTTATGGAGTATTAAAGGGTTAATTCCGAGTTATGCAGAAATTCGGTTTATGTCTCCAGCGTAGAATTGGAACTTGTTTGTAACCCGAGGGCTACTTGTATGCAGTGTACATTCTTGAAGAAGTTTTAGGAAGACTAGATGAGAATAGATGTAGCTAAGAGACTTGGATCAAGGTTCCTGAATAGACAGACTTTCATTTAAAACCAGGATTCGTCTTTCATTTATATTCTAAAATTATAAAACAAATCTTTAGAAAAACCTAATTATGCTTATAAAAGCTTATGTTGTCTGCTCAACATTGACAATAAAATAAAAGGTTTTATTCTATTCATAATAAGCCAAGGAGGTCGAGGACCATCCATCGTACATTGTTTCAAAATGTAAGCACATTTAAAAACACCACTGGTGGCAATCAATGGACTTGCAAAATGGGTTAAATAGTTTCAAGATTGTTGTACTACAATTCATTGGCTATAAAAATGATGTTCTTTATTTCAGAATAAAATGATAATAAAAGTTATAATATTGTTAAAGAAGAAAAATTAAATTTAACTTATTTAATATATTTTGTACGTCTTTTAAAAGAACTTACAGAAACATAATAATTCGTTAAATTGAAAAAAAAAAAATTGCCACTAACAACCAGGGGGGAGGTTGACGTAGCCCAGTGGATAGGCAGTTTGACTTCGGAATCACAGAACGTGAGTTCAAATCCAAGTCATTCCATCTACACTGACATGTTGATAATACCCTTTGGAAAGGTACTAATCCCCATCTTCCCTACAGCTATGTATCAAATACCGCAATTTGCGTTATTTGAAAAAAAAAGTGTGTATAAAATAATATTTATCAAAAGTAATTGATCTAGACATTAAAATGACCTAAAAAGGTTGATATGCCGTTATACATAAAACAAACAAACTAACAATCAGATATTTTTTTCTAAAACTTATTATTGATCTCTTGGGCCAGAAAATGTTATTCTAATTCTAGGGGTAGGTAAGAATTTCAGGGAATCAATAATAATGTTGAATGGTCTTTGTTGTATGAATGGCATTGTGCCAAAATTCAAAAAGAGAGCATGTCTTTGAAGCACTCAACTCACCTTTAACTTTCAGATGGATTTCAAGAAAAATTATGAAGTCTTATTTTGAAGGTTTCAAAATAGACCGTTAGTTTTATATGTCTAACCCTGAGTTTGCAAAATAACCAACTGGTGACTCAGATAGTTTCTTTTAAACGACTATGCTAAGTAGAAAATATTGGTGTGTCTTTTTTTTTTGCCTAAGGTCACAAGAGCCAATAATATCAGCTCTTTAGGGTTGAATTTTGATAAAAAGTGTGAGTGTAAGTTTTAAAGTGCAAATACATTATTGGTTTCTAAACAGGCCCTATTTTGGAATATTATTTTAAACGTTTTTCCTTTTGTTTATGTTTTTAATTCACTGCACACGTTTGTTCGTTCATTCGTTCGTTCGTCCGTTCATTCGTTCGTTCGTCCGTTCTTTCATTTTAATTTAAAGTTTAGCGTTCTTTTTTAACTGTTGATGAAAAACGCTATTAGAAATATTTTTTTCTTTATAGACAGTTAAGATTTACAGCCAACATGATTTTTTTTATCTCATAAATTATTAATGATTTCAAGATGTTTTTTTATTATTATTATTATTATTATTATTATTATTATTATCATTATCATTATTATTACCACAATCTGAATGCAAGTAAAACTAGCTGTTCTGACGGAGCCATTCAAGCTCCGCTTATGGACAGGGCAGCACAGGTTCCTTGACTAATAATTTATATAATAGATAAAAATAAAATTTTAAATGCATTTCATGACGGTACAGTTTTGTTTTTTAAATGATATTAAGCTAATATTAAAGAAAGTTAGTCTACATTTATGTAACAAACCACATTTTTTCCACTACTAAAGAAATATTTGTGCTTACAAAGAAACACACTTATTATGTCTTGTGATAGGATATAAAGAGAAATATCATTTTTGTTTCAAGGTACCATTATTTGGCAATATTCATTTGAAAACTCATAGGAAACATTTGTTACAGACTCACAAATAATAATAATAATAATAATAATAATAATAATAATACAAATAGTAATAGTAATATGATGGTAATAAAAAAGAAAATCATTAACTGTGAAATCCGAGAAAGAAAGAAAAAATTTAATATGTTGAATAGAAAACATGAAAGGTCTAGACAAAATCGTATTTCAGATTTGCAGGAACACAGAAATAGTAGCCCATAGATTTAGGTTAATGTATCATATTAGGCACCATTGCTTTAAAATAATTTCTTTTACTATGGTTTCAATGTTTTCCCTGAGAAAATATCTTTATGAAAAAAGTTATAATTCACATAAACAAGATAAAAAGCACACAAAAAAAACTACATTCAGAGAGAAAGAGAATCTTTTTTTTTCTATTTGATTTTTTTACATGTTCATATTTTTCTATGAGAAAAAAATTGTAAATGTTTGTTTTATGATTTTATAGAGTTTTAGTGTATTTTTATAGGAAGATATTTTCTGTTTTTTTTTTTTTTAAAGAAAACTTTTTATCTAATGTAAAAAGTAGAAACATTCTTCAGATTATTATCTCACTTAAATCCATAAAAATAATTGAATTAAAAAATTTATAGAAATGTATAAATTTTCACAAGTGATTATGATCAAAAAAATATTTAGAAAAAATAAATTGAGGCTGTATAGAGTGAAGCTCCAATGAGAACTAGAAGTATTGTCTGGCTTTACCTGGTGCCAAGGACTTGATGCTAAATTAATTTAGAAAGCTTACTATCTAGGAAAACAGTTAATGCTTTTTTCTAAACTAAATTCATTTCTCATGCTTTTTTTCAACTAAATTCATTTCTAATGGTTTTTTTCAACTAAATTCATTTCTAATGCTTTTTTTTTCAACTAAATCATTTCTAATGCTTTTTTAATACTAAATACATTTCTAATGCCTTTTTTTAATACTAAATTCATTTCCAATGCTTTTTTATTCTAAATTCCTTTTCAATGCTTCTTTTAAAACTAAATTCATTTCCAATGCTTTTTTTATACGGAATTCATTACTAATGCTTTTTTATACTAAATTCACTTCCAATGCTTTTTTATACAAAATTCATTTCTAAGGCTTTTTTTAACACTAAATTCTTTTCTAATACATTTTTAACACTAAATTCTTTTCTAATGCTTTTTTATACTAAATTCATTTCTAATGCCTTTTTTAATATAAAATTTATTTCTAATCCCTATAACTATTATTGTTTCTTTTTCTGAAAAGCTCATTTTTTAAGTTTTTTTTATATCTGTTTTTTTTGTTTAATAACAATTGTGGTTTTATTTTCAAAAGAGCTACAGGATGTAGGGTTTCATACACACAAGAGAATCTGATTCTTATAAAATGAAACAAATTTTTAAAATGTTTCAAAATGGTAGTCTGTATGGTTTAAAAAGCAAATCCTTGTGCAATCATTATACTCCTAATATAATTTCTTAAATGGAATCATGTTAATTGATATTGTCCATACATATGAATTGGTTTTACCAATGCTAGAGTTATCAAAGTGTTTCCAACCAGTGCCATGCTTAGGGCAGTTGCAGGGGGGCGGTGGTGCAAGCTCTCCTAGGACCACATGGCTTCCTGGCTTCATAAATCTTTAGCAATGCAAAAAATTACTAAAATAATTAATTACAATTAACTAAAAATCATTATTGCATTTATACAATGAAATATACATCCATCAATACATCTCTCTGTCTGTCTGTCTGTCTGTCTCTCTCTCTCTCTCTCTCTGTTTCCATGGGTTTGCTAGTTATCTATTAATATATCAGACCTTGTAAATAAATAAAAATGGGCCATACATGTCTTGATCTTAATTGATAAGTACTAACAGAATAAAATATCTTTGACATTATAGTCACACATAATACATACACAAGTAATAAACCCATTATGCAAAACTGCTTTATTTAAGACCAATTAAAACAATTAAACCTCAAACAGTTTAAGATTAAACAGTAAAGTTTTTGTTTTAGCTTTCCTGGTTAAGAAGCAAGTAGAATATCATGAAAATTTTGTAGTCTGAGTTACCTTGTAGAAAATGTAACCTTTAATAAAAAGATTGAAATTGAAAATTGCTTAAAGAATTTCTTGTAATGATCAGAGTGGTAAAAGAGCACCAAGCCAGTATTCAACAGATAACCTTTTCACAAACATATGTTCACATGATATGCCATACATTGAAATATCTGCAACAAAATGTTTTGCAACTATATTTCATTCAAATTCCAAAAACAGAATATCTGCTATATCTTTCTATATTAACAAGTAGAACTTAGCTTGACATCAGTGCCATGCTTAACCACCAAGAAAACCTGATTCAGAATGCGCCTTGCGTCTCCTTTACACTAAAAAAGGCAAGTTGTCCCCCCCCTCAAACATATTGAAGTCTTCGACTATATATACATACATATACAAATATACATATATAGAGAGAGATAGGCAGAAAGATAAATGGATTGTTAGATGTATATTTTAAGTGTGATAATGATTTTCTAATTAATCCTAATAATTAGTTATTTTGATATTTTTTTTGCATTACAAAATAACTGTGAAGCCAAGGAGCCTGTGCCCCCACTAACTGGGAGCAGTCTCTGACAGCAACTACCTTTCCCATACCTTTCTACTAGTGTGACTCCTGACTAGGGGATTGCCCCGTGTCAGTCTCTATAGCCCCCAAAACCAAGACTCACAATACTAATCCTTGGTTTGCCAACAACAAAGACAAGTAAGTCAAGCCAGTAGCCTTTTTAATATCCCTGCCAGTAACATGTGTACTGCCAGTGGAAAAATTTAACTGAACAGAAGTACTTTATTATGTACGACTAAAATAAAAATGAATATATTTCAATGATAGAAGTTATTGATAGTAGTTTAGGATTAAAATACCAACATAACTAATTATACTCCGCTAAAAGTATTGCCCAGTGCCTGGGACTTACCAATATTTTCTTTTTTTTGAAAATCGGTGATTTTACGGGGACTTGCAAATATTTTTTTTTAAAAACGCTTCTTGTTTGAAACAAATTATTTTTTCTTAAAAAAGAATTCTTTTAAGAAAGAATCGCTACTTCTAAAATGCAGAAATGATTTATACGGCCAAGTTTTATGGGAGATACCGGTTTCCTTCAGATCACCGAAATTAAGCAAGTCAAGTCTGGCCAATAATTAGAAGGGTGACTATTTAAGAATATTTTCTTCTGGAAATATAGTGCCTGCACATGTGCATAAATTCAAAACTGGATGTAGGACACATTCTTAGAGTTTTATTATAATAAAATGTACATAGATTTTTCAGTTTACCGTTTCTTTTTAAATAATTGAACCCTCTCTTCTGATTCTTCATGAAACTGGATAAAAAATATATGTATAGATATTATTAGTCTCGTATACTTTTCATTACCCACTTATCAGTAGATTTGCAACAATCAGCTCGTTTTTAGTCATCTAAATTTCAAAGGTTTTTTTCTTGAATCATGCCAACTATTACAAAGTCCATTTGTTAAATTCGCAAACTAAATGAAGGCCCAGTTTTAATTTTACATTTTTTTTCTTTCAACTACTTAGCATTTTTAAATGACATAGTTTTAACACTTTTGTTAATTTGTTTAGTGTTAATTTGTTTAGTTTTAATTGTTTTTTTTCTTCTTTTTTTGATTTTTTTTGTTAAAACCTTTTTTATTCACCCCCTCTCTCTCTCTGTCTCTCTTTCCTTTTTCCTCTCTCTCTGTCTCTCTTTCCTTTTTTCTCTCTCACCCACCCCTTTTTCTCTCTCTGTCTTCCTCTTTCTTTATCTCTCTCTCAGTGTGTCTCTCACTCTTTCAATCCCCTTCTCTCCAAGAAAAGCTCTTACCAGAACAATTAATTTTTTCAACTTCCTTCCATACAAACATTTCAAAGGCCTCAAATCATTTTCCTTTCTTTCTTTTCTTTTTCTCCCCCCCCCAATTTCACAATTTGCAACCTTACAATAGTGTCCTACAGATAAATGATTCAATCGTGACTTCCTAACTTTCATATGGAAGTTTTCTAATTTTCCTCATTATTACTTCTTCTAAGAATTCTTTTAATTTTCCTTAACACCACCAACACCACCCCCTTCACCTTCATCATTACCTGCTTCTAGAACACAACCTTTGCAATTTGAAAACCAGTTGTTACTTGATTGTTAAAGACATTTTGTTTTGGACAGCGCCAAATTGAGTTTAATTTATTTCTGATACCATTCCTTGGATCTCAGGAAATGTCTGTATTTTTTTTTTCTATTATTATTTTTTTCTTCTCAGATAATTAGTTTTCTCTTTCTGCAGGTTAAATAGTTGAACACAAAAAATAAAATTTAAAAAAAAAAACATAACATATTTCTTTTTGGTTTAACAATTATGATGAATGCTAATGATTTAGTGATTCGTTTCTACTTGGTCGCTCTTGATCGGTTTTTATTGAATATTAATATCCAGCTTTTTCGGAATCCAAGGGATGCGTGGCACAACGGTTAAAGACGTTGGAGTATCTACACTTTAAAAGTAAGCATCAGCTGGAGGTTAAGGTTTCAATCTCACCCAAAGGCAGTAAAAACAACATTCCATAAAAAGAAGGCATGGTTAACAGAACGAGAGTAGGCTAACCCATAGTTTGAATAAAGGGTTAAGTTCGAAATTCTGTAATTCCTGATTATGACAAAAAGGTTCCAAGATTAATCACCTGAAGAAGGCTGAAGGGTTAATTGGCTGAAACGTTGTGAATATAGCAATGATAAGGATGAGGACAACAGTCCGAATAATAGTTGTACAAATTAATATCCAGCTTTGAAAGATTGCAACTGTACATATCTCAGAATCTAATTTATTATTTTACTTATTTGCTTTTTTTTGTTTTTAATAGTTTTAAAGTTAGTTATCCAACTTATATATTATATTTACTTAGTAAGCTCGAACCCAAGTTTGGCACAGTGCCATTTTTCTGTGCTCTTACCCAGGCTTTTGGCATTCAGTGTTACCCTTTACCTAGATGAGCTGCTCTCCCAAGTTTACGAGCCCCATTTGCCCGGGGCAGCTTAAGGTGAATGTAATGGTTTTGATGGGATTTGAACTTGCATAATACGATTCCAGAGCCTGAGCTTTTACCAATGCGCTACCATTGCTGCTCTAATTTCTCTTATAGATTATTACTTATCCAATATATATATATATTTATTTTTATTGTCATCATTATCTTCTTAGTTATCAGGGACAGACTGAGCCATTGATTTAATAGGACCTGGTCTGAGGGCTAGGCACAGGAAGTTAGCCTGCCTGATTCAGACCCCCTTGTGTATGTTTCTCATAGTTGTGCAGGCTGCCGGGCAAGACCGGACCTGACACAAGTAAAAGGCACGGAATCAGAATCTTGATCTTTCTTAGTTTCAGAATCCTAAATCTACATTTTCCTGGAATCGGAAAAAACTAGGAATTGTCACAACACTAATCTTAACCCTTGCGAACATAAGGGGCCGATATATCGGCCTTAGTAACCAAAGGCAAAAAAAGACAAACTGACATTTCGACCCTAATATTTTTTTTTTCATGGAACTGCTCTGAGTGACTACTTGGTAATATTACTAGGTCAGGGTCCAAAGGTAGAGGTTGAAATATCGTTGTGTGTGTGTTTTTCTCTTGCCTTAAGTCCCCAGGGCCAATGCATAGGTTCTTTAGGATTTAAAGGGTTAAACTAAAGTTTTTTTCTTTCTAATACGTCAACATGCACAGATAATCTGCTGCACAGCCAGCAGCATTTAACAGTAAAAAATTAGGGGGCCCATTGCATTTTCAGTCTGTCTCTACGAGTTATACACAAAATGCAAGCCAACAGTCCTAATTGCTTTCTTAGGTAAGACTAGCTAAATTTCAGTACTTAACTTTCAAAATTAAGAAGCTGCATAGAATTTAGGAAATTAACCCAATATCTAATCGATTTGGTTAGACTGCTCAATGGAGATTGAGCAGATCATAGAGTTAAGATATTATTAATTAATTTGCCTCATTGTTTTTATCCTCCTATTATGGCCAGGAATAAATAATCCATATTCTGAGAAAAGCTTCTGAGAATTTTACAAGTTTTATATTATGTTTTAGTTGAACCTTATGTTTAAAATAACAGAAATCTCCAAAAAACTTGAAAAGTATTTGTATATTAAACAATAATTTGTGAAAAATGTAAAAGAGTGATTTCTTAAAAGCAATTTTATAACAAATAAATCAATTTTCTACATCAAAATTAAAATAATAAAGAGTATTCATTTGTCTATTGAATTAATTCAGAGAGTAACCAAGAGATAATTTAGAAAAGAAAGAAAAACAAGATTATTTGGTAGAGTTCACATATTTAGTTTTATAATATTTCTGTTTTTGTACAGACTTACATTTCAGATCTGAGTAAATTTCTCTTATAGATTATTACTTTCACAGTAATTTACTTCTGTTTTTGTATAGACTTACATTTCAGATCTGAGTAAATTTCTCTTATAGATTATTACTTTCACAGTAATTTACTTCTTCTGTTTTTGTATAGACTTACATTTCAGATCTGAGTAAACTCCTTGTATAGCAATAAAAATCCAATGATAATAAAGCAATTTGTTTAATGATGTGATCAAAGTTGTTTAAGGCAGAAATATCTAATCTAAAATATGATAAATGCTTCACTAAATTTGTCCATCCTTTGAAGCTATTCAAGAAACTCCATAATAAGTTGCTGTACAGAAAAACAAAACAATAAGAAGAAAATGAAACAAAACGAAATGATAAACAAATTCAGATGATTAACCAAATATCAACAGTTTAATTTCTCTTAAAAAATTTTTCATTCATTTTCAGAAATATCTAAGCAGATGGGCATTTTATAGGAAAAATAATGGCAAGAATCAAACATCCATAGTATTCTGATATAAAATAATCTCATCAAAGCTGAGAATTATTATTAACGTTTATATCAATAACGACATAATTATGATAATTATTATTATTATTCAATTTCTGTAGATCTACTCATAGAATTATTACTAGTGTAATTTTAATTACTATTAGTATTATTTATGTATTGTTTAGATTTACTTAGTCGAGCACTAACCCAAGTGAGGATAAAAGCCATTTTACTTGATCCTTAAAGCCCGAGGCTTTTGTAATCAGTGTTGTCCTTCACCTAGATGAATTACTCTGCTAGGTTCATGAGCCCTATCTGCCCAAGGCAACTTAAAGTAAATGCAATGGTTTAGACTGGGAATTGAACTCATGTAATTTGATTCTAGAGCCCAAGCTTTTACCAATGCTCCACGCCTACTATTGTTGTTGTTGTTTTTGTTGTTATTATTATTAATGTTATTATACAAATTCTGTAAACCTACTAAACAACAGCAATGACCAAAGAGAGACATTATATTTTTCTAAAAATAATATTATAGTTTATTATTAAATGTTTTTTGCGTTTTTTTGTCAACTAATGATAATAATAATAATAATAATAATAATTGTTGATTGATAACTAGGAAAGATGAATGTATCCATTTCAAAAAGATTTACGTCAGACAATGGCTCAACAGATAGATTATAATCTTGAAATCTTTTACTATAACCATAGATCTTCCTTAAGCTAAGGATTTCATATCTCAATAATTTTCAAATATTAAATAATATAATGAATAGAGTATGAAAAAGTTTTCCTTTTATTTATAGAAATATGTTTAAAAGTATTAAATGTTAAAAAAATAAACTATACTTTATTTTCATTTTTGAGATGAGCCTTGTAATTTTAGGAATTAACTTTATTACTAAGATGAGGACAAAAGTCCGAATAATAAACTTAATTCCTAAAAAAATAAACTATGTTTTAGAAAATCTTTTCATTTAAAAAAAACTCCATGAAAGTTTGAGAATGAATCAAGCAAATCATCTTTTGTGATGTAAATACAAAAAGTACAGTTGGCAATGTAATACAAAAAGTACAGTTGGCAAAATAATTTGCAAATGGTACAGCATTTTCCAGTTACAAATCTAATAAAAGTGTCTCTTTTTGATTAATTATTGTTTATTGGAAACAAACTACATTAGATTCTTAAACTGGATCTTTAGTCACTTTTTAGTTGCCTTGTGCCGATTTTTCTCTTCTTCTTCCAGACACAAATATTTTAAAAAGAACATTGCATTTGTTTTTTTGAAGTCAAGAGTCTCAAAATGTCATCTTTCTCATCCTATTCTTCTGACACAAAGATATTGATTCAGTCTACGTCTGTTATTCAAAAACACTGCATAGACTTCTTTGAGCCTGATGAATTAATTAGTAAATGATGTCTTCTATCAGCAGCAGCAGATCAAGTGACAACACTCTGATCTTTTTCTTTTACTGTTTACATTTATTAAAATACATTATGAAGCAATTATTTTTTAAGAGTCTGAGAATCACTTCTAAAAGACCTTATTTTGAAGACTCTGTGTGATAAGAGTAGAGGTAGAGCATTGGACTATGCACTTATATTACAAGAGTTCAAATCCAAGTCAAAAACATTCTATCCTTCTTTAGCTTAGTGGTGCATTGGACAGAAAATCTGCTTTTTTTTGCCATTTCTGTTGCATACTTGTTTTTTTTAAGAGAAAGAGTTGTTAGCCCTCTGCTCAAGGACCTTTTATGGGCTTTTGTAATCAGTGTGGCTCTTTACCTAGATGAAATATTCCCCACAGTTAACGAGCCTCAATTTCCAGAGTAAGCTAAAAGAAGATAGAATGGTTTTGACAGAGATTTGAACTCTTGTAATATGTGTGTATAGTTCAATGCTACACCACTACTCTTATCACAGTCTTCAAAATAAGATCTTTTAGAAGTGATTCTCAGACTCTTAAAAACATTTGCTTCATAATGTATATTTTTTCTAATCATTTTGATTTCTATCAGTATCAGTTTAAGAAGTGGCGTAGCAAAGGAGAGACACCCAGCCTGCACATGCCAGGGGGCAGTATTTTGAGTCGGTAAAATCAAAAAATAATAATAATGATAGTAAAAAGCCAACAAAATATCTTAAATTTTCCAACCAAAATGAATTTCTAAGTTTGTTTTATGTTTTATGTGCATAATAATAGTGTTTTATAACGGATCTTTCAACTGTATCATTAGACGAATTAAAATAAATGTTTTAAGTTAAATGTAATTAGATCCTTGATTGTAGTTCCATGAAAATATTTTAGAGCTTTTTTGAATTTTAAATGTTAACAGATTATCATTGGTCAGGTGGGTACAAATCTTACAAATGCCCCATGCAGCAAAAACTGTTGCTATGCCACTGAGTTCAAGAATAATGTCTTTTTTAGAATTTAATTGATGAACAAATGAATTCAAGATGCCAGAACAGTAAAATTTTTGGAGGAAATTCTTATTAAAAAAGAAGTTCATATTCTAAATTAAAAACAACTTTTCTGTCTTGAAGTAATTAGTTTAGTTTACATATATATGTTTATATATATATATATATTTCTTGAATATTTAAAAAAAAAAATTTTTAATCTCAAATCCAGCTTATGATTTATGTTCTTTGTCAATATCTAAAAAATACTGTCTTTTACTACCATTTATCAAAAATCACCTAAATTGCTTCACTGGGACTAATCTAATAAAAAACATATTAGCTGAATAATATATAAAAAAACCTTTAAAATGATGCCAAAAACATTTTACAATTATAAAACAAATTAGGTTTACTTATCTTTGATGTAGCCAAAAGAATTCAACAGTTGTGATCTGATACATACCTGTAATATAGAAAATGAGAAATATAATTTTTAAGACATCTTTTTAAGGACACATTTGAGGAAAAGCAATTTCTAATGCATTGGTAAAAATGTATTATAAATATTATTCAAATAATTTGTCAGTCAATTACAAAAATGTTATAAATGGCAAAGCTTAAAAGTTTAAAATTAGATTCAAGTGTATATTTGTTGTGAGACTTTATCTCACCCCATAGTGGCCTACATAGTCCACATAATCAGCTCCAAAGACTGATACACAGAAGAGATCCCAATGGGGAGTAAGATTCTACTGCCACTTACCACAACTACTATTCACCTGACCCTTTCCTATCCTTTGTACCTATCTTTCTTACCAGTGTGAACCTTGACTATGGGTTGCCCATGTCTTTCCTTGTGAAACCAAATCAAGCCCCACAACAATATGTACTTGTACACCTACACATGACTTCTTTAAAACCAAAAGGTCAGTTATCTTTTTGAAAATTAAGGCATTGGTCAATAGTTTATTTTTATTTTGTGAGATAAGGCTTCGTAATTTAGGAATTAAATTTATTATTCGGACTTTTGTCTTCATCTTAGAAGCTTTTTGATGTTTCTCCCTTAAGCCATCTTCAGGTGTTTTTACTCGTAACCCTAGAGGGAATGCTGAATCTTGTCACCGAATCCACAGTAATCACTGCCTTTCATAGTTGTTGTTTATCAAACCACGTTTTTGTGACGAAGTAAATCCCTCTGGCTGACGTAGGTAGGAATTGAAACCGCAATCTTCCGACAATGCTCACCTGGAAGAGTAGATACTCACACGCCTCTATCCATTACACCATTGGCCTAGCATCCCTATCTTAAGTTGCGGTTAAAATCACCTAAAAATAGCCTCAGGGAGACTAGGCTAAAACGTAGTGTAGGAACATAAAAAAACCTACAAAAGCATTAGTCTATATCTGCATCCTTGGTACAGATATGTGTACATGTGTAGGTAATTATACATATTAACACCCCAAGGAAAGTAAATACTAAAATTAAAGTTTAAAAACAACATCCATCAGGAAATTCACAGAATCCTTCTTTAGATGTGTGGCAATGTTATTCCAAACTTCAATATGCATGTTGCAGCTGTAATCTACAGAAGAGACCTTTGTCAGACCTTGTATCTTACTGGTTTGTTTCGAGAGAATGGCAAACCAGCTCTATATAAAAGGAGTAACAGGTGAAATAGGGAGAGTGAGTCATGACACATGCAAAAGAACACAGCCATAAAATAAAGCCGTAAAAACTGACATCCCTGGTCTTGGCGTCATTCTATCTTTCTTTCTCAGAAGACCAGCGGGATGAAGACACTCAAGGTTTTAAGGTGCACTGTGCATTTAAGCACGTTATTATACAACAAAAAAACGCATAATCTCAAAACCGGTTTTTAATTCTAAATTTGGACTTTGTTGTGGTCGTGTGTGGTGTTGTTACAGTGTAGATATAGGAAACAAGACGACAGTATTAAAGGTTAACAAATATATTAACAAAAGATACATGAATAGTGGCACCTGGTCTGGCAGCATAGCGGATAGGCTGAAATCCTCTCTCTCTCTCTGGGTGACGTTAGAGATCACATATATAGTGACTGGAAGAGTTTATCTTAAAGATGTGTTTCACACCACAACAGACTTATTTGTTTATTCTAGACTAATGGAAACTTGGAAGGGTCCAGAAAACTGAACACAACATCTTTCATAAGAGTAGCCCTACTAATTTCAGCTAACAAACTATCTGCCTGGATTGGTCAGCTACGTGTGTGCTCGCCATATTGTTACATTAATTATTCAACAGATATTAACATGTTGTGAGATCCAAGAATCCAAATCTCTAAACAGAAGATCCTAAAATCAATTTAGTGAATCTTCATCACCTGACGTTTCATCAACAGACATTTAATCACGGAAATATAATCACAAGACTGTTTTTTTCTCCATATGATTTTTTAATCACATGATCCCTTGAACACCTTGATACAGAGAACTTTAATTATTCCCAACAAAAAAATTATATCAATTTAATGTTATTTATGTAATTATGTTTTTATTACGTTAAATTTCTAGGACCTTTGACATTTTGAGGGTTATTGGCAAAAATCGAGATATTAATTAAATGCAGTCACAGAGTTAACAGCCGTTGGTAACTGCCAGTTTTTAGCTATGCAGTTATCAATGACCCCGTAGCAAGAAATTGGCAGTTGCCGATGGCTGTTGACTCCGTGTCTGCACTTAAACAATATACACGCTCTATTGAGCACTAACTATGAATCAAAGCAATCTTATCACTTAGATTTATATATATATATATCACGTGAGAAATGCGAAACAAATAAAATAAAATAACGGATTTTTACAACAGAAAAACGTCATGACAACAAAACATAAACAAGCAGAGGAAAAAAAAAAAGGAAACAGCGATGTTGAAAAAGACATTGACGGCAGGGTGGGTGAGTGTTTGATAATGAGGTGATACCCTCGAAATATTACACAATAAAAAAATATATATTTATGCATCATTTATGCCTTTTTGAAAAAAAAAATA
>JAUZSX010095484.1:0-18546 GCA_034780655.1 Idiosepius hallami
TATACATGATAGAAAAAATAGGAAAGTAATTTTCTATCATATATATATATATATATATAAATCTCTCATTTTTCTTCAAATGTACTACTCACGAGTCTGTCCCACTGAGAGCGTATTTTGGTTTGTAAGGTAATCCTCTTTGGCTAAGTTATTTGCCGACCATCGAGTGAGGTTATGACTCTAAAAATCCTGGAATATGTAACAATACATAATTTCTCTCCTCTTTATTGATTTCTATTAAGATTAGATTCCATTATTCCTTTATACGAATATTCTGTGATTTTATCTTTTGGTTATCATACGTTATTCAAATATTTCTTTTCCATCAATGCCATGACCAAGTATTCTCATTGTTTTTTAATGTAGTTAAGCAGAAAAAACATCTCATTTGTTCGGGATTGGGTCAGTCTTCTTTTCCTCTCGTTCTCCCTATTATACGCTTATTCGTATTCTCTCTGTCCTCCAACTTCTTTTTCTTCTTTTTTCTCCTTCTATTTCATCTTATTGTCTCTTCCTTCCTCTTCTAATTCTACTTCCTTCTTTTTTCTTATTATCTTTCTCTTCATCTTCTCCTGCTTCTTTTACTTATTCTCCTCCTCCTCCTCCCACTCTCATACATCTTTTTCTTTCTCTCCTTACCATTTTCCTTCTTGCCTCTCCTCCTCATCGTCGTTGTTAGGCTTCGTTTTTTAGTGCCATCAGGTCTTTATTAAAAACGCCTCAGTGCGTGGGGCATGCTGGGTAATTTTTAAAAATATTTCCTCTTATCCTTGTCTTTTTCCTTGGCTTGCGATGAAGCAGCGCATGTTTTGTTAGCTCTTAGGATCTCTAGTTAGTTAGGACCTTAAGAAAATTTAAGTTTATTTTTCATTATTTTTGCAATTATGTAAATAAATAATTAGAACCTTACTTTAATGCCTCATGTTCATCAACTTGTCCTCTGCTTGATAGATTCCCCTCAGACAGAGCCCAAACCAGACATGAAGTTCTAAACCGAAGCATAGAAAGCCAGTCCATATCGTCCTAATCCAGAAGAAGGAATTTAAACAACAATGTCGTATGGTTCGTTCGCTGTCACACAAAACGAGCCTGGTTGACAGTCAACAGATGGCCCCTCTCTGCCAGATAGAAATAACCGGTCCAATTAACCACACGCACACCCAAAAAGACGTTTCATAATTAGCCCTGTTACCAAAACAAAACGATCATATCACAACTGTTATCTTCTTTTTTTCATATTCTTTTTTCCTTTATTATATTCATATTTGATGTCCTTGGGATCTCGTGATTAATTATGAAGTTGTCGTGTTGAATATAAATTGTGTGTGGCCTAAATAAAGTCTTTAATGATCATACTGAAAGTGAAACAACAGAGAAAGTTTTAAGTAAAATTCTTACAATTGATATTTTGGTAGACTTGTATACACTAGTTATAATCACTACGTTTATGAATTCTGACCAATCACTAGGATAGAACAGAACGAGAGAAAAAATCAGTATATTGCTGTTGTTCTTATTAATCGTAGTTGATCATAATTCTTCTATTTTTATATACATTTTATATACATTATATATATACTGTAGTATTTTAAGTTAAAGGTCTATAAAGACGGGAGTTGTACCATTAAAACGGGGAACTTTTTTGTGTTTCAGAATTTATTTTTTGCACAGACACAACCATGCTCTTTTTCCAGTGATGTACAAGGCAGTCCATATCTCAGTTGACAAACCAACTTGCTAACTGTGCTAACTCCAGTGGCATTGGCTTTATAAACATTCAACAGGTGCCAGTAAATAGTGATCGATTTAATCTTTTTCATAAGAGAATAAAATTGCGAATCTCTGCTCCTGACACACGTCCATGCCAGGGGTTGCTTTCTTAGTCTCACAGTGTCAGTATTAGAAAAAGAGTGATTAAACTTTCAAATGATAAATACATAAATTTATTCAACATAAGAATGCAATTTGCAGTACCCACTGACCCATTCTGGTGAAATAAAACTAGGAGTCATTTCTTTTAGAACAGCTATCATAATTTACAGACCCTCTGGAATATGCCTATATAAATTTAAGTAAACATACAGTTTGTGGTTGTTCGAAAATCTTAGAAAGAACTAAATGAATATATTTTCATTTAAAATCATCAAGAAATTATAAAAAAAAACCTTCAGAAATTGGATTTAAATAATTGTTTTATTTTTAACAGGATTTTTTTCAATTATTTGCTTTTAATAGAAAATCAAAAATATTTTAATACATAAACTTAAAAGTTAATTTCTGAAGATATCAGTGTTTGATTGAGATCCCTGTAACCAAACATATTCTTAAAACACATTACCTAGGACCTAAAAGTTTATCACAATATTTATAGCTGTCATAAGCACATGGAAATCCTCTAAAATTCTATAACTACATGCAATAAAAAGGTTGATAGAATGAGTATTTAAAAATCAATTACACATAAACATAAAGACATACAAATACACAAACACAAAAACAAACATACACAAACACAAGCACATATTCTTTTTAAACAATGAAAAAAATGAACCTTCTTGTAAACTTTTTCTTTTTTCAGTGTTAATTTTTTAATGAACAAAGATTTCTCCCCAAAAAAGAAATAAAATAAGACTATAATTTCGATAGAACATGTATAATATATATTGTTCAAATCTATTTAAATAAATATGTGCCTGCTTAGATATAAATAACTAATTAATAATAACTAACAGCATCCGTGTGTTTATTATACATGGACTTACATGACAAATATCGGCTAAATTTATAAATAAAAGTATTATAACGTTAATTCTTGCGTATATATAAATCAACAAATTTGTTAAAGAAGTTCTTCTATGCTACACATACACGCGTAAAATGTAAATTTCATTTGAGTTGTTACATCTTTTGAGTATTTTATTCAAAATGATTGGGTTTTCTTTTTTATCCCCGACGGAGTATCGTGATGTAGAGAACACCGTGAAATTGAAAGGATATTAGAAGAACAACTAACTAAACGTGTTTGCTTAAGGATTTTGACAGTTAGGCAATGGAGATTAATGTATATATATACAAAAGTCTAAATAAGTGAGAAATACAGCGAATCTGAGAGGAGACAAAAAATTAATAACTGTATTTATAATGGACACTGCTTTTTGATCAAAAAGAACATGAGAGAAAGAAAAATAAGATGGAGTTATACAAAGTAATGTTCATATAGACAGAAAAAAAACCCAGCAAGATAGGGAAAACATAGAGAATGCATATGTGCGTATTCGTGCTTATGTGTCTGTGTTTGTGTGAGAAAGAGGGAAAAAGTAAAAACGAAAACTAGTGGGTGTTAGTGATTGTGAAACGACGTAAACTATGAAATAGATTAAATATGAAAGAGGTAATCTAGCAAAGCAAGAAATATATGTCAAATTCTATCGGAAGCAAATCGAAGAAACAGAGCTAGATAAAGAAGGGAGTGAGCAAAAAAAAAAGAAGAAAAACAAAAGTAAAAAGAAAGAAGGAAAAAAAAAGAAAGATGAATAAGATAAAAAAAAAACGAAGAGGATGAGATAGAATAGAGAAGAGATAAAATTACCTGACAAGTTACGAATGAAAGGAAGACGGAGAAAGACATCGAGAAAGAAACGAGAAAGAAAGGTAGAGAACAATAGAGGAAGGTATAAACAGAATCCTGATTAGAGAAATTCAAATCATTGAGAGAAAGAGAGCGAGAAATAAGCGGAAGAATCGGAGGAATAAAAGAGACTGGGTAAAGGAAAAAAAGGGGCACTTTCAGAAAAGATACGATAAGATTTGGAGAGAGACAGATTCGCTGAGAAAGTAAAACGCTGAAAGGATGAAAATAAGAAGTTCTATGAATTTCAAAGCAGATAATAAATTAAAGAACTCTAGTGTAATTATGGGTGCCTTTGGTCATCAATAGTTGACCCCCTTAATAGGTAGGTAATATGGGGTGTCTTGGGCAGATGGGGCTTGTTAACTCGGGAGAGTATCTCATCTAGGTGAAGGTTAAAAGCCCACAACTGGTCCTCCAGTTTGGAGGTTGAGCATAGGGCTAGCGACTCTACCTCGTAAGACAAGTATCCTATGGAAACAGCAAAAAAACAAATTTGCTGCCCAACACACTGCACCACTAGGTGTTATGGTTAATCGAATATGGGTTGTGGAGTGAGTGTCGGTCATTGTTGTAAATGATCGGCTGATCCCGATATTGACGTCACACCGACTATAAAAACATGAACGCCGTTTGTATAGAGGACGAGAAAACCAAAGACTTCACAAATGGCTGAATAAAACGGTTAAACTGTCTTCGTGTTGTCGAATATTTTTTATTCTGTCCCAACAATGTTGGTGAACAGCACGAAGATGAACAGCAGGGTGACGCCCTCTCTCCTGGAATCTTGGAAGGGTCCAGTAGAATGAACAACATCCAAAATGTAAGTAGCCCTTTTAAATTCAAGCTCGACCCTGCCAGCCGACATATACGATCTGCCTTCGTGTTATTGAACTATAAAGAGGGTATGAAAGAAATTAAGACGAACATGTCAAGTGATAGAGACATGGAGAGAAAATTAGTCATAATTAAAGGGTAGAAAGAAAAAGAAAATTAATAAATTAAAGAAAACGAGAGAGAGAGGGGGAGTATAGACGAATTCATGACAATGAATGAAATAAACTTTCAAACATTCTTCTATTTAAAAGTAATTAAAAGTAGGTTGTTTTGTTGATTAGTATGTCAACATTTACAGGTGATACCTAAAATAATTAATAATCAATAGCGGCAACAATTATTAATTTTCTTTACCAGAAATGTAATTTATTTATTGATATATTTTAAAAGAAACAATCATTAGTTGTGTTCCTTTATACAACGTCCTCCAGGTTAGGAGTTAATCACTGGGCTAGCAACTCTTTCTTGTAAATGCTACGGAAACAGCCAAAAAAATAATGCCCAACACACCACTAGGTGTAACGGATGATGATGATGATGATGATGAGCATGATGAGGATGATTATGATGAGGTGGATGATGATGATGATCTATCCAACAGTATTAGGGAATTCAAAGATTGCTTCCTCTCATAATCTCTTTACAAAAATGAATATAACGGAACTAAAGCTATCTGAACAACTTCATAGTCCAAATAGTTTATTACACACCAATAACCTGATTCAAATGCAGTTATTTTGAATAAAAAAAACGTGAGAAAGAACAAAATACCAAAACTTACTTTTTTTTCCTCCTAAAGATATGATTTCAATTTCAAATGTGCTTTAGTAATTGGAAAAAAAAACTTTTTGTCAGGATTTTTGAGACATTTTTATCTTATTGTGCACGTTTTTATTATCCTTTTTAACATATTTTGTCGTTGGAAAATACTTGTCGTTCAGTGGTATGCTGCATTCATTTTGGAATTGAAATGCACAAGTTTGAATCTTTATCAACGTTTTTATAATTCCCAACATAATCCTTTAGAATAGTATGGATGTTCTATTTCTCAAAGTTTGAGCTAAAAAAAAAACATAAATGTTATTCTAAGAATTTGCCTGAAGTTTTTATATAAAGTTGGATTATAATCTTTTTTATCTTAAACCGGTTTCTATCGACATTGTCCGATTTTACAGTGTTCCTCTCATTTTTCAAACAAAAGTAACACAATTTAGTTCACTTTATGGTCAATATTTGAAACTGGTCATCGTTATATTGATAATATTAGTAAAATTGGGTTTTATGTAAAATTTGTCTACCATCTATTAATGATAATTTTCTTTTGTTTTAAAATTATATATTAACGAAACATATATTCATATCCTATATTGATTTATACCTAATTTTTAATTGTGACTTTTGACCTTCTGTAGACGTTTCTTATAAAAGTCTGAATAAACAAAGTGATACCAAGGCTAGGACATTATTAACAGAAGTTAACTAAATATGTAAAAGACAATTACAGTGTAGAATGAATGTAAAAGATTATACCTTTAAGAAAAATTAATTTTTACATTGCAAATATTTTCATGGTTTAATATTCTTCCTAGCAGTAATTTGGAGTCAGCTGTTTCTGCTTTATAACCATAATCAGAGTTCATAATATATTTACTTATTTAAATGATTGAATAATAATAATCATGATAACGATAATAAGAATTAGAGTAGTAATGTTAAACATTAAAAGAAGAAATAGATAAAAAAAACTAAAAAAAAAGCAGAAATTTTCTAAAAACTACAATGGAAATATTTCTATGTTCATATAGAAACAAACACTCTCATAAACACAATTGGAAAGTTTAATTAAAGTTGTTAATTATAAACAGTAAAACCCTTATTAATCAAGAAAAGGAGGCTTTCAAAATACGAAAACTTTAAGAACGTAATTTGATACAAAATAATCTATATGTAATAATTTAACCAATCGTTTGAGTCGGATCACGTTTTTAGATTTATCAAAACTAAAAATTTATCAACATTTAGTTTTTTTATCTCTTTGTCTTGATTATACGACTAGCAAATGAAATTGAATGCAGTTGTTATATCATTTATCTATATACTTTGAA
The DNA here is from genome assembly GCA_034780655.1 of Idiosepius hallami. Taxonomy (NCBI): domain Eukaryota; kingdom Metazoa; phylum Mollusca; class Cephalopoda; family Idiosepiidae; genus Idiosepius; species Idiosepius hallami. The sequence continues at coordinate 6,571 of JAUZSX010095484.1, forward strand.
ACACGAACAAAGTTATTAATAAATAAAGTTGATAAATTTTAAATTATACCTATTGAGATAAAATTATCTTGAAATTATTTTGAAAAGCATACTTTCTAAAATAAAATGTATGTTTTATACATCAATTATGTTAATTTGTTTTTCTGGTTTCTATATTTGTTCTCTTCTCCTTGATAAACGAAGAACGTTCCAAAATTAATGTCTGCTATTTTTGTTACACCCGAATAGACCAGAGAGGACTGCAAATTCCATTGTTGGAATGACAAAACTTTTGGATACATGACATGGAAATTTCACTTCTCAGTTGCAGATATTGACGGTGTGGGACTTTAAGAGAGCAACTCTTGCCGTGCACGTGCTTCTGAGGCAGGAATGCCTCATTAATTTCCTTCATGCAGAATAAATTAAAACGATCAACATTCACCGTTGCCTGTTGAACATTTGCGAAGCCGATGCACAGTTAGTAGATGGGTTCATAGATTTCAGAGGGGTAACAGAGATACAAGTGACACAGTTAACTTTGGGGGCTAATTCACAGTTTTCCGTTGATCGCTGCAAATCTACATTGAAAATAGTACTGGCTATGAAGAAAAATAAATTCTGGTACTCAAATGGTTGTTCGTTTTAATGGTACCTCTTCCGTTTTCATAATGCCTTAACTTCAAAAATTTGAAATAGGAGACATTATTTTTGGAGCGACTCCCGTATATGCAGTTTATTGCAATCCCTGTATAGACCTGTTATTTTGCCAACTGCTCAAGAGTTCTGCTTTGCAAGCAGTAGACTTTTCTAAAAGCTATAATAGAAATCGAAATGAAATATTAACAAGTAGAACCTTAAGTTAATCCACTAGCGAAATTAGAGTTTTTAATTTCAATTATTAAATGATTTTGACAAAAAGTTGTATTTTGAACAAGGAAATTTATTTATTGTTATTATAATTTCTGACTACGCTAGGTTTCTCGTATGAAGAAATTGTTTATTGTTTAAGTTGATTAAACTAATATAGACAGCAAATATATTAAAGTGTTTCCCACAATTACATTAGACTTAATATGTTAGAGTATTATATGTAGTATATACATTTCATGTCTCCATATCATTATTGTTTTTTTTATTTTGTATCACTTACCTGGTTTTAAGTGGTATGTATCATCACGGTGTGAATACAATTTACACCATCTTCTAAACATGAAAGTGCATCTATTTTAATATGTATGAGTGTTTGCATATATGTGCATTTATATGTGTAAGTTATTTTCACAACAAAGAGTTATTTTGTAATTTTTCAATTTGATAATAACAAAAACATGCTTGTTTGATTTATTTTAAGGTCATGTATTGGTAATAACAATAATTTTTGACGAACGTTCTTTTGTTTACTCTTTTTTATTCACTGTTTAATCCATAGATGGGGGAATGTGATGATTCATACCTTTCAGGATGGTTGTGAAAATATAGACGTATACGGAATGACTGAGATTAGAAATCGTGCAGTGCATTGTGACTCCAAAGTCTGATAGCCTATCCACTGCCCCAAACAAACTTCCCCTGCAAATGAATAAAAGTCAAATGCTTAAAATACTTGAAATTTTAAATAAATCGTTTTTAATCCTTCATTAGATTCTGATAGTATAATGATTTGTTAATATTCAGACAAATTAAATGACTCAAGTAATATTAAATTCTAACCATCCCCTGACGTTTTGGCTACGAAGGTGGACGAGTGTTTTAAGTTAGAACTCTTGAATGGTATTATGCCCTTTCAAATTTTAGTCCAAACTATTAGTTTTATTTTCGGCTGCATTGGTCATATGAGGCTCATTAACTCGGGGAAATATCTAGGTAAAAGGATTTCAAAAGCAGGGCATATGGGGTCTGTCATTTATTTATAACACATATAGATATATAAGTGCGTGTGTGATATATATTCACGTCAGAATACATGTGTGGACCCATGCATGAGGGACAAATTAAAATTCAGGAAGTCGGTGTGTCAACAACCGGTTAAGAGTAAAATTGCTGTTGTTTTTTTCATTTGCAGACTCGGAATTCGTTTTGTATTAGTAACTAGGTAGAATTTGAGTTGCCTACCGTCGCTATGATAATAGATAAGGTTTCAGACTTAACAATATTTTTAAATTCAAACAGATATACTGAGAGACAATCATTGGATGTAATTATCTATAAATCATTGATATTATTTCGTATTTTGCTCGATATACATAGAATACATTAGTTGTTATTAAAACCTATTCTTTTAAATGGTCAAATTTAATACATAAGACCTAAATGGTAATAGATTGAATTCTAAAGCGAACAAGGAAATGATAAATAAAAGTGACTGAAGAAGTTATTTAAAAGCAAGTTACATAACACGAACCCCTAATTTTTAAAAAAAATTTCCTAGCTTACATACAATACGAACACGTGCATCAACAAAGGATAAACCCAACAAGTTTTAGGGAGTTAGAGGTATGTAGAGAAGTCGGTTACGTTCTCTTGATCTTTGCTTGAAGCACCTTTGGTTCTCTTCTTTATGTTCTGATAAAAAAAAAACATATTGAATTCTTGAAACTAATCCGAACAAAATTACTGTTTCCCGAGTCATTTAATGATTGTACCCGTTTAACCCAGTCAGTGCTAGAACGCACATGGATTATACCTTAACAACTAAATAGTCATTTTGTAGAAAAATCTGCGAAAGTTCAATTCAGGATATATTTCAGCCGTTGATAATCACTAGTTTCTTGTTTTAAACTTACTGCATGTAAAAACATTTCATTGAAACAAAATATACATTACGAGTCACTTTTATATATACATATTAAATTGCTGTTTATTCAAATATTTATGGGAACTAGTGTTTGTTTGGGGTTTTTTTTGTATGCTTGTATCTATTTGATTAAACACGAAAGGTTTGTGTCTTTTGGAGATTTGTGTATTCAAAATTGAATTTGTTTTTCTATAAGACTGAGGGACTTTTAATTAATTCATACATCTGGAATTTTTTATAATTTTATTTTATGTTTCAAATGATCACATTGATTATATATGGCTACGTATATTATGTGATACTAAAATAATTAAATTTAATAATTTAAGATTATTCAGTTTGGAATAATTCCCTATTTTTAATTGTTCTATAAAAATCATTATCATTAACTTTAAAATTAAATTTTAAAAAAAAATTGAGATAATATTGGTACAATATCGTTTATATTTGGTAATATAAAAATACTTTTTTATGTTTTAAAAATACATGTATGTTGTCTAAAATACGATCTTGTGATGGTCTGGCTTGAAAAGATTATTATGTTTCAAACGAGCCCTTTGATTATCTTTGTAAGTCTATACTATATGTTTTATGATAAACTGTTGGAATAATCTTGTTTTTTAACTCGCTACAAGATCATTAATTGATATCTATGAAATATTATTTGAGAAATTAACACCCCCATTAGGCATGCGAACAAAACTCGGAAGCCCTTCGTATGTTAACGTTCAAAAAAAATATTAAGAAATAGAATTAAAACTTTTTACAGACGAGATAATAAAATTTTAAAAAGAGATTCTAATAAGATTACCATTATGAATACTTTAAAATTGACATAACAAAATAAAATTTTATAAATTTCTTAAATTTAAAAATGTCGTTATTTAAGGGTTTTCTTAATTTTTCTTTGAAATTTAAAGAGTAAATTCAATTATAAAAAAATGGCTTCGATAATTGACCTGAAATTTTTAGAATTGTTGATTCAATCATTATTAAACCAAATTATTACAAAATATTTATCTCTTCATGATGATAATTAGTAAATTGCAATTAAAATAAAAGTGACCGTCTTAAAGTATCAATTGAAAGTTTTTATTACTCCTTTTCCTCTTCTCGGTTCCCACTCGTGTTCGGGTATGGGGTACTTTAATTTTATTCCCTACCTTCGTTATTCGATGAAAGGAGAGAATATCACAGAGGCCCCTTCGCTGTGGATTTTGTGTAAAGTGATCGTGGCGGCGCGACGGTCACACACACTGACTTTGGCCTAAATACCTTTCACTGTGGCTCAAAGACGTATGTGATATACAGTTTCCATGATGCAGGTTGCTTCAGTCTGCCGACTACTTGATGCATCAAGACCCGCCTACTCAACAGGCGTTTCTTTCCTTGAGCAAAAACTAATGTACAACATTTCTTTTTTTTGTTTAATTAAAAATATATTTAAAAAATATATTTAAAAAAAAATCAAAACAAAAATAAAATTCCATTGAATAACTAATTATAAAAAAAAAATATAACTTCATTTTATTTTAAAGGATCAGCCATTTATATTTTCGGTGAAAATTCAAATGAAAAAAGAAGGCGAATTTATTGATTGAGGAGAAGGAGCGTGGAGCTAAAAGAATGAAGTAACCCATACTTCATTTATACTTTTTTTATTGAGAGCTCGTGTCAATTATTCCCCCTTGAAGTGTTGACTTAAACGATTGATTTAATGGTTGTTTTTCATAGTTTTTTTTTGACAGTATCTCTAAAAAATCGGTTTTAAATTATTTTTTTCTCTAATATTAATTACGTTTTGAATCCTAATTGTAAAGGCAAGCATGTTGTTACTGTGTGTCATGAATTTTTATCAGATAAGTTATATTTCTATTTTTTGTGTACTTTTAAATTTTTACTGAGAGTAAATTTTGCTTTACGCAAATTTAATAAATCTTCGTATTTTTTTAGAATATTTTTTTTCACACCACCAGTTCAAAAATTTAAATAAGTTTTTTTGTTTCTGTTTTTTTTTGTAATTTTCAATTTGTTTTTCTTCATTTTAATAACAAAAACAAAAACAAAAACAAACCAGTTAACAATAGTTATTTCAAATAAAAACTGGCTTTAATTTAGGAAAGAATAAAAAAATTAGCCAAATTTACTGCAATTCGTAATGTCTATGAGTGAGTGTGTTTATGTGGATGTATTTATAACTGTTTTTGCGTGTGTGCATAAAAGTTAGTAATAAAACTAAGTAAAAAGTAATATAACTTTTATTTTTTTCGAGTAACACTTTGTGCTTATATCTTTCTACGTGTACCCAAGATTATTTATATTTCTACATGTACATAATAGACGTATATTATGCTTGATATATTTGGAGAATCTTCTACAACATTCTATAATCTTTCTGCTTCTTATGTTTTTCCCTATCAATTTATGCCTGTCTGTTCATTCTGTCGAATGAACAAAAACCAAAACCAAGAATAGAATTTAAAAAACACACAATAGAATAAAAAAAAAGATAAAATCAAAACGAACCGAAATCAGAAGGAAAAAAGCCAAACTACCCACAAAATGTAGAATATTTGCTGAAATATTGCTAACAGTATTTGCGACAACGTCGGTCGTTTATTTTTTCTTTTCTTTTTTTTTGTCAAGTTGGAGAAAAACAGGTAAAAAATGATGAAAAAAAAAATTCAACAAAACATTATTCATTGAGGAAATGTATGAAAAAAAATCATGCATCATCGTGAATACATAAATAGAAAATAATAGATAAGTAAATAAGTAAAGAAAATAGTAAGATTTAGTGCCAAATCAATGTAATCAATAGTTTGTGGGCCAGAGGGGATATTTTTTTCTTATACCTTTTACTTGTTCACTAGGAAACAGTAAAAGAAATTTAGATAAAAAATATCATTATGGATTTGGTGTTTGAGTTTACGAGAGATTATTTCTTGAACATTCTCCTCTCTCCCCCTCTCTCACACACCTTCTTTCTCTCTCTCTCTTCACATTACTTACCCCCACTCTTCCTCACTCTCTTTCTCCCCCTCACTTTTTGTTAGTAGACTTTAGTAAATGTTTATGGCACTCTGAATAGTTTCCTCTCTATGCAAAAATATTTTTATCCACACAAGTATTCACATTTCTCGTGAAAAGATATATTTAAAGAATCATATACCATTTTCCTCGGCGAATAACTTAGGTAGCTATATGTTCAGATCTCAGTATGTGACATAAAAAAGTTGATGCTTTCACAGTCTCTAAAAAGTGTTTTCTGTAGTTTCACTTATATGGCCTCTTCGCATTCAAATAACGTACATAAATATAAAAATATATTCTATAAAAAAATAAAATATAATAAATGGTTTCCCAGCTGAAATATTATTTATTATTTATTTTTCATCACATAAGGGATTATAGTATTACAATTTTCTCCGTATATAAAATAAGGTTAAAAAAAAATTATATGTGTTTATTTTTAAAGAGTAAAATAGAAACTAGCTAGTTAAGATTTAAATGATATGTAAAAATAGTCATCGGTGGTCACTCGTAGTCGAGTATGACTGTCCTCCGTCTTGGTCTCTTTGGGCTTTCAGATGAATTATGGGTTCCCTTTCGGGTTGACGCCTGTGCGTGATGTCTTTTAACGTAGAAAGACAGATGCACCTGCAGCCCCCACACAGCCCCTTGGCAGAAGAGTGCCTGGTTCCAATGGTATGAAGAACCATGACGACTGGAGGCCATCCTCATTTGCAGACTTCAACCGTCTTCAGTGCCGTTGTGTCATTATTGTCATCATTCACCACATCTGTCGTAGAGGTCTTTTTAAAGAACCGTACACTATAAATTGCATGCATTAATGGATTTCACATTATTCAATCTAATGGTTGTTCATCTGTATTTGATAATATTCTCATCTTCCTTTAAGTCGTATGACCTGCGATGGCCCACTAAGATCGGCCGTTGTGCGCCCGGTTCCGACAAAGGCTCGTCTCCCACTTATGCTACCTACACCTTCCGTAAGAGTTACAATATTTCATGTACCATTACACCAGCGTGGGTGACCAACAGAGCATTCGCACACCGACGCGTTGGGGGCCGTAGATAGTTCTTGCTCAAATCAGGTTTATTAGAGTGATGTTAGGGGTGTTCAGGCGCCACTATCTTGATTGTAGGTACCATTTGCAAGGGGAATCTTAGACGTCTTCTTACAAATGCAAGCAACTGCCAGAATCCTTGTTGTTTTATTTTTTGAATAGCTCTATGCATAAACAGGATAGTTGTTTTTTTTTGTTTTTTTAATAGCTATTGTGGTTTCATTTTCTGAAGACTCGTTTGATACATGCCTCGTACTACAATTGCAATCTGATTATTATATTATGATAGATTTTGATGTAAATGTAAGTAGGCTTGGACTTTCTTTAAGTATTTATTGCAAACCTCAGCCACTGTTATGTTCTAATCAGAAGACAATCTGGAATTTGCAAACTTAACACTGTACTCCCATTAATATATGCCATGGATATAACTAATAATTTATATCGGTTCTAAATCAAAATGAATTGCCAGATGCAGGCTCACTCCTAAATGCAGACGAAAGTAACTAAGCAAACATTCTGTTTTTGTGAAACTATTTTCTTTATCAAATTATTTATTCAAACATAATTAAATCGAAAAACTATGAAATATTTCAGTAAACTGTTCCATACAAATATTTTTTTCTTTTTACCGAAGCGTAAGATATCATATTTTAGATATCGTTTATCTAAGAGCTGGTCAATTATATATTAGTTGGCTTTGTTTATCTTTCATGTTTAATGTACATAAAATCCCCATTTTGAACAATAGTTTAGTCTCATTAATAAATGATATGACATACTTTCTGATCAGATTTATAAAGACAGAAGTTTGTTTTGCTTTTTTAAGATTCGATAAAACAATGCTGCTGAATATTTGTTATTGGATAAACAATAACTTCTAAATGATAAAATCCACACTATAATGTTTCTCAGTGGTTTGAAACCGTTCATTGTGGCAAATCCACTACTGTCATTGGCTAAACTAGGAAAAAAGCAGAATGTGACATTAATGACCATTTCTAATGGGATGCGAAAAGAACTTGGAATAAAGTTTTATTGCAGATGAAGTTGTAACTTACAGCGAAATCTAAAACCATTTGTGAATAGAAACGCTTTTTGCTATTCAATCACTTGAAGAACCATAGTGTTACCGTTCGCATTTTCGTGGACGGGAAAAAGTTCGTAGTAGAGAAACCCATCTCAGAAATTCGAGAGTTGACTCTTCTTTTGTTGCTCCAATGATGCTGAGTCAACACCCTGTCTGGGTGTTTGGAGCTTTTACCAACTATGGGAAAGTCACTTTATTGAAGTTGGCCTGAAGTTCAATACGCTGGAATATCTGAAAATTCTGGAGGAAGTCCTCTAATCTTGGATTTAAAAAAAACTATGATGCCAAGAAGTTGATCTTCATTCAGGTTTCATGGGTCAAAAACAGCGCAGAACATATCAAAGCGAGAGTTGCAGCTTTTTTTGGCGCTAAAACATCTGGCACTCTCGCTCACCAGGTTTGAAGTCCTGCCACTATTATTTATGGGGCGATGTTAAGAAATTCTCTTATGCTTGCCCCCATAAGAGTGTGGCCTCCCTAAATACTTCCATAAGGTTAGAATTATGTGCTATCAAGAAAGTGTCAGCTGTCGAGGCCCGTCTTGCTCGCATTCCGAAAGTTGTGAACGTATAAGTTTAGCGCATAGAATAAAATGTTTGTATTTGATTAAATAGATAAATAAAAATGTACGAATAAAAGTATTTTACTGTTCTTTCTTTCTATTAAGGCTTAAAGTTTGTGAACTCAAATTGCCAATTTATTGTTTACATCCTGTATTATATGACCATTTGGCAGTTATAATTGTTTGAATTTTCCAAACAATAGCCCAAACATCTGAAAAATATATTTAATAAAATGGCAGTATAAACAAATGATTTTTCTTTAAAATAACACAAATTATTTGTAAACTAAATAATTAACAAATTCTCCATGGCCCCTCTAATTACGCCATAAATAAATTTAAAGTGTAAAATCCAAACTTGTTTAACGCTAACAATTTGATGCAATACTTATTCTTACATTTTTTTATATCTACCAAATTTAATGATTTTGCATTAGTGATCAAAAGAGATTAATCGCCGATCAAATTTGATTTTTTTTTGTTTTTCTCCTTGTTGTTTTAATTCCGATTTTGAAGATTTGTAGATTAAATTTTATTTATTTATTTGACTTGCATTGTTGTTTTCGGAAGGAAAAGAAGGAAATTGAAATTAAACAAAGCAAAATGAATTTAAATCAAAACTTAGACTAAATGCTAAATTCAAAAATAAAATAAAAGAAGATAAAAGTCCTCTGTATTAAAGCTACTGCTAAGCATACACTTTAGAAAATAATCTAAATAAAACCCCAAAAAGTAGAGCGAATTATTCGGCTGATTTTTTTAAAGAAACAACACTTTACATTTTATCTCATCCACTTGGGAAATTTTCAATTCAATTTAAAAGAGCTTTTAAAATCATTGTTTTCATTTTAATCAGCAATGACTTAACTGAGCAAAATCATTAAAAGAAAACTAAAAAATTGGGATAAAAACAGTTTCAAAAGAAGGCACTAAGAAACAATAAAAGCATAAAGTAAAGATGTCATTTAAAAAGAAAGACAACATCTAAAGCAAAATATAACAATTTGGGAGGGAAAAACTTTCTATAATAGAAAAGAAACAAAACATATGATAAACGTGTTGAAAATCTCACATTTTCAATTGAAAGCCATTACGTTTACTGGGTGAAAAATTTAATTAAGTATTTAATTATTGACAATCAGATAATGGTATATTGATACACATTACTTCGAAATCTGCATTCTGGAATTACATGTGAGAGGTGGCGGTTTAAAAAAAATGCTAATGGTTATACGCAATAAAAAATAAATAAAATGAAATAAATAAATTAATTAAGGAACACGCAGTTTATCCTAGAAATCTCTTCCTTCATGCTAACAAAAGATTTTTATTTTTTCTATTTTACCTTCAGTCAGCAAATGTTTAATCGGTCACTTGCCAATCTAATGCATTGTCGTTAGAGAGCAGTCTGTTTACCGGGCTCATTATTCTCAGTTCATTATTTTATCCTATTTACAATATGTTATAAATTGTCTGACGTTGAAAATATTAATATTATAAACTTAACAATGATGTTCGTCATACAATGATAAAATAGATTTGCAGCAGGAACGTTCCAAAAATAATGCCCCCTATTTATAAAATTGTTTTTTTTAAGTTAATTAGCTACGAAGACGGAAATGGTACTATTAAAACGAGCAACCTTTGTGATTCAGAATTTATTTTTCCTAGTAATCAATGCATTTAATATTTTATTGGCGATAATGAGGCAGTCCAGTTTCGATTTCCTAGCGTGGGTTATCGCCAATATAATTTTCGATGTCTGCCTGTTCATATTTTAATTTTAATTGAAATATACTAGAGTTCACGACAATCCAAAAAAATAACTTCAAATTGAGAACGCACAAAGAAAGTCCGGAAACTGGAAAAGTGTTATTTAAAAGTAAATTCAGGACATCAATGAAACACAATTACAACAGGAAGACAATGAACTGGTTAATATTTAGTAGCCTAGCCCTTCAGCAATTTGACAGTCTACAACCTTAAGGGAGTTTTTTGAACTAGTCTGTTGTAATACTCCGGTGATAGGGCATCCCGCTTCAGTTTTTGTCCAAACTTCTTCCAGATTCAAAATCTCATCGTTGCATTGCTATTGCTTAATGGGATGCCACCTATTTTAAATAGGATTGAAGTCTTGTGATTGTGCAGGTCAAGTAAAACACAATATCGTACTTCTGTATGAATATGAACATTATCCTGCATGAAGATGGGGTAGAAAATTATCAGTCAACATATCAATGTATTTGGTAGAATCGATTAATACCCTTGGGTAAGGTATGAATCCCCATCTTCCCTCCAGCAATGGACTAAATAGTGCAACTTGTGTTATTAAAAAAAAACTGTGTGTGTATAAAAATAACGTTTATCATAAGTAATTGTTCTCGGCATTAAAATGACCTAAAAGGTTAATATGCAGTTAAGCACAAAACAAACAAGTATAAATCGGTATAATTACACACAGAAAAAATATTTAAAAAAAAAAACCCAAAAATTAACGTATGCTATCATACTTTACTCAAGTTATTTTTCTTTTTTTTAACTTTAAATCATTTATCAAACCTTGTTAAATATTATAATTTTTGTTTGCTACATTAATTTATTTTCTCTGTTTTTTCCTCTGTCTTATTCGATACTGCAATTTAGCAAGTAATCCAATATCTGATTTTTCTTCTCGTATTTATAAGAAGATTAGGTCATCTGATTTGAATTGGATCAGGTATTTTGATCTCGAAACCCCCTTTTGTTCAAGCATTGATTTTATTTTGTTCAGAAACTCTTTGACAACACGTTTAGGTTTTAATAACTTGTTTATTTCTTTACTGTCACGGTAGGATCAGATAATTAACCCTTTTTCTGATAACATTTTACTGAGTAAATGTTTCATTTTCAAATTTAATTTTTAATGATTTTTTGTAAATTGTTACTATTAAGGCAAATCTTATAAAAAATATTTGAACACCAGTGACTTCTTGTGTCAAAAAGATATATTATTTTAATATTTGCTTGCAGATAGACTTTTGATAAAAATATTTACTGACAATCTAAATTTAAAATAAGTCTAAAAGAGTAAAATAAAAATGTTCTGTAAATTTGACAATATAAAGGGGAGAAATAAATTACAATCGCAATACTATATTAAAATGAATTAAAAAAAAACTTTTCTTTTTTGGGTAGAGGACTACGTGATTAAGTATCAATACGACTTCAGATAATTCCTGACAAAAGAGAGAAGTGCTTATTCCTGGTTTTATAATAATGACAGTGGACATAATATTATAATTTTATAAATAATAAGCGATCTTGTAAAATATGAATTATTTTTCTTGTACTTTAACCAAAATATTTAAAGCATTTTTTGATTTATTTACATGCTTTTATGTTTATTCATTTTTGTAAGTTAACCTTCTTAGCTACCTACATACCAAACTAAATCAATCAATCCGTGTATGAATATATA